>JANHFQ010003208.1:91243-103905 GCA_032468035.1 Aparallactus werneri
GAGAATGAGGTGGCTGGATGGAGTCACTGAAGCAGTCGGTGCAAGTTTAAATGGACTCTGAGGGATGGTAGAGGACAGGAAGGCCTGGAGGAACATTGTCCATGGCATCATGATGGGACAGACACGATTTTGTAACTAACAACAAAATTGCTTCTAGCCTGCCACATTGTAGAGTCTGGGAATTTGGGAAGGGGGAAGTTGTTTGTGAGTAGAGGAGTAGTCATAATATACATACTTGCAAATGTCAAGGTCATCTGTAGCTGCACCGACAAGGCAGGAACTGAAAAGAACATGGATTGGGCCATGTGATGAACTTGTGGGAATATTATTTTATTTATTTATTTATTTGGATTTTTATGCCGCCCCTCTCTGGAAGGACTCGGGGTGGCGCACAAATATAAAACACAGAAATACAAAATTTAAAAATATATTAAATCTAGTTGATCCAAATAAATACAATTTAAAAAGTGGGAAGAGCAAATTAAAATTTAAAATTGCATTAAAAATGTTTTAAAATTTCAAAACGGCCCGATGTGGCTGCTCTAATACACTTGCTTGAACAGCCACATCTTCAGGGCCCGACAGAAGGAACTAAGGTCGGGGACCACTCATAGCTCCAGCGGCAAGGTATTCCAAGGGTTGTCTAAAGAAGGGAAAAGTTAAAATCCCTATTAAAACCTGAAGAAATACATTGTACAAATGTAATAATAATTCCGTTAGGGCTTGTTGATGTGCCTTTCATGCTCTTTTCAAAAGTAGTCCTTTAAATCCATTTTATATGCACAGAAAATCAAGTATGATCCAATGTAAATAGATTTGAAGAAAAGACTGTAAAGTACAAATCGTTGAAATATTTCAACCAAATCAAATGCAATTACTTATTCAGTAGTTTACTAAGGTAAATTTAATTCAGGAAAACATGAAAACCTATTTGCACATTGAAAACTGCAAATAGAAAACAAGCATTGTTCTTCATCCTGCATTTACATAATCTTCAGGCAAAACCAACTTCTACGTTCAACGCACCATTCTTGGATTAAGGAATACTAGTTAGTCATACCATGATTGTTATAGATGTATACAGTATAACCATCCCATTTAAAAATGCAGTACTAAAACTAGTTACATCAATTGCATCCCAAGATAGAAAAAAAGATAAAGATGAAATAGATGACATGACACAGCATATTTAACATTCAAAATCCCCACTAAGCCCAAAAGGAGGGCATGTTCTTAAAATGTATATCTAATTCAATTCTCTCTTAACAGCTTTTTTTTTAACTTGCCACTTTCACATTTAAACCTTCTTAAGGGTTCTAAAAGAAGAAGGGAATTACAGAGAATGAGGTGGCTGGATGAATTCACCGAAGCAGCCAGTGCAAGCCCAAACAGACTCGGGGGAGGGGGGACGGTAGTGGACAGGAAGGCCCGGAGGAACACTGTCCATGGGGTCAGATGGGTGATGGGTCAGACACGACCTCACAACTAACAACAACAAAGGCTTCTAGAATTTTACATCTTATTGAATGGCTGTTTGCTATATAATGCTTTACTAATGGGAGTTTAAGGGTTATTCCAGTTTAAATGCATTTTTGAAAATATGTTCAACAGCCCTGAATATCATGCTTTACCACATGGGAAACTACGACATTCAAGAGCACCAATGCTTGTGCATAATTTCTACTCTAGTATGTCAGCTTGTATACATTAGCAGATTTTAATATTATTAATCATCTGCACAATCAGATTATATTTAACACTAAACACCAATAATAATATTTTTACTTGCAAACAGATAGCTATTGTTAAGATAAAGGTATAATTAATTTTGTAAATCTTTTTTATACTCTTAACTCTCTGTAAGACCTTCTTGAAATACTTCCTTCATTCAATGGACGCTCCAAGGTTTGTGCTTGTCTAAAAAAGTCCCTAAAACTTGGGCCATTTCTGTTTTATCTCAATAATTTAAGGTTTTCCTGTGGTACATGGTAGCTTTCAAATATCAAGGTGTTAACTTCTGCATAATTTCTCCTATATTTGTCTGTCATATTATTGTTCACTATGTTCACTTAAATATATATAAAATACTTATTATTATAATAAAATAGTCTCTGTGGAATATTAAGAAATTGTTCAAGCTACATAAGTAAAGTCTTACATATTGCTTTCCCAAATAACAAAGATATAAGAACAGCTAACATTAACTTGTTGGTGCATAATCAGTCAGTAATTTTAAAATTAGTTCTGGAAATTCAAAAGGTTAATAGAAAATGGATTAAATCATCTCAACTTTGTCTTAGTAGATGGGAAGGGAATGGTCAACTTTAAAAAAGAGAGATCTGCTAAATGAATCTTACAAAATGCCTATGATTTCCACCATAGTTATGAAAGGATGCTGTTTAAGTGTGAGGATAAATGAATCCAAGCTCTTTCCAAAGCTTATAGCACTACATTAAACAAACATTGGTTAGAGATTTTGATTATTGTGCTATTCTGAGACACTTTCTTTTGTGCAGGACTCTGGATCTGTGTCTTTTCCTATAATCCTAATTGTTGATATGCTTCCAAAAATAATGCCCTTGCTTTGATCAAGCTTTTTTAAATCTATACTTGTCTATACCGTTTCTGCTCTCATCTATATTAGACTCCTCCCTCCTAGCCAGGCTCATCCTCAGAGTCATTACATATTTGGAGTTGTTGAGAAATCTGGATTCCAGGATTTGGATCTGTAAGACTTCCTTTCCTTCATGTCTATTTTATTTTATTTTTCACAGTTCTAAACTTTTTTTTATTTATTTAAACAATTTATATAGCTGTCTATCTTGTAGTAGGTACAACAGTGATAAAAGCACAAACAGTAAAACCAATTCAAAAAGGAAAGAAACAAAAAATTTCAAGCAAAACCAGGGACCCAATACATAACTATACCCATTGCCCTGGCTCCAATCTTACTATCCCAGAGCCTAGGGAAAAAAGCTAGAAAAAAGTGTGACCAATTTTTAGAAGGCTAAAAGGATGAGGAGCCTGATGGATCTCAAAGATATTCCACAAGGCAGAAGCAGATATGGAATATAATTACCATTGCCTTTATTTCTGTCTTGAGGTGCATTTGACATAAGTAATTTCAAAACTCCATTTTTGTTTGTTGCAATAATATTCACCTATGATTGCCATGCTGTAATAATAAATCTATCTCAGTTTTATGGTCAGGAAATAGTATATATTTAAGTTATTGTTACCTAAAGTGTCTGTAGATACAATATGAAAAAGTCTATATGATTGCATTATTTTAAAAACTCCTATTTTACCTTCAAAATAGTTTCAAAATCAGATGGCCAGAACAAGCTACTGAAGAAATAAAATAGGTCTGACTGCTGATTTGAGTCTCCTTAATGTTCTGGAGTCGGCATAGGAAAAGATACAGTTCTCCTAAGGAGCAGCTAATAAGTACAGGAACAGTATCTATATTGCATCTAAAGCGTCAAGGAATGCAGTGGCTCATGAGGTTAGAAGGCTGACAACTGGCAGCCTTGCATTCGATACCGGACACCACTGCGGAGCGGGGTGAGCTCCCATCACATGCCCCAGCTCCCCCCAACCCAACTGTTCAAAAGCAGGCAGGTGACCGCAAGTAGATAAATGGATACCACTTTGGTGAACAACTTCACAAAAGGAGCCCCCAACGGGCAACGGTGATCTCACCCACAAATCTTTTCACCACAGAAGCACTTTGTGTTTCCAACATAGAAGTATTAGTATCCAAAGCACCCTTGCCCACTTCAGATACTAAATACTGTACTTCTGTACAATTGTGTATTCTAATGTCTTAATTCTTAGTAAAGGAATTCATACTAATGACTAGGTCATTAGTCATGTGAATAGTTAGTTTCTAAACTTGAGTGTACTGATATTTTCATCTTTCCTTTCAAATGTGATATCTATACCCAGTTACCCACCAAAATCACAAGGGTGATTTTATTTCGAATTCTGTTCCTCTAAACTAAAATTGGCTATTATATAGTTTATAGTTCAGTCATCCCATAGTATATGAAACTGATTTGTACTGAATTAGCCTATTAAATCATTTTCCTTAGAATGCTTGGAATCTTCTAAATTCAAGGCATGTACTCTTTACTCAAGCACTCAAACTTTCCCACTGCATGTACCTTGGCAAAAGTTCCTGCAACAAATATCGGCAACAACATATGAATTAATGTTCATATTTCCTAATTCTTCTACAATACAACTCAAATTAAATAGTATGTGTATTTTTTAAAGGAAAGAAATAATGGCGATCACGGCAGTGGCTACATTGACATGATAGTAACAAGGCAGTATATCAAAAAAAGCTCAGGATTCTGAACTATTTAGCATTTACTTGTTGTCTCATAAATACTAGTAATATAATAGAGAGTTGTACATTAGCAGGGCCACCCTTTAAACAAATTCTTGTTTAAATATTAAGGAAATGATCTAAAATATATTTCTTTCTAACAGAGGTGCAAACATTATTTCAATTATTTGAAAAGAATACTCAAAGCTCATGCATATCTCTGCCAATAATGAAACTGAACAAGTCCAATATCAGCACTGCGCTTAAAATCAAAATTAGAAAGTACTGCATTTGTTACTAGAATGTTTTTGTCATTCAGTACAAATTAAGTCTTCAAAATGGAACACAGCAATTATATACATCAACTGCTTATATACTGTAAATATGAAAAAAAAATCCACCATGATTACAGTACACTTTATATCTGACACAGAACTAATCAATTCTATGATCTTTCAAAGTAGATGACAGGTAGTGTTCAATTATTCAGTTAAAGGACTTATTGATGTCAATAGATGACTGCAGGAAATGAATCCTCTTAGTGGGTTAATGTAAAACAAAAAGCACTGGTCCATTCAGAAATTGAGAACCAGATGTTCTCACATTTTAGTGTTGCACTAAGTATCATTAAGAGCAAGTAAAAGATTCTTTATCACTTATATTCATATGTATCTCATCTTGGAGAATTCTTTTTTTTTAAAAAACTCTTGTAATAAAATGGGTAACCCCTAAACATGGCTAACTGAAAGGGAAGCGGGTGTATATAGCAAGTTTAATTAAAAGTTAAATTAATAATTAACCTTAACATGCTGTAATACAGTAAATGTCTTGTAGTGTCAAGTCGCAAAATACATAGTTTCACATTCCATGTCATTATTTTACTTTCTATATACAGCTTAATAAGCATAACCTATTCTTAAATTATAGCTGTTAATCTGCAGCTATGTTTTGTAAATCCATGTCTTATACTGGTCATTGCTGAAAAATATATGGATGGAATTTACAAAACGAAGACAAAGTCAGAAGTACTCCATTAATCAGTAATCCACCAATTAAAAAAGCATTTGGGAACTGAATGTTAAGCCGATATATTCCAAAATCATGCCTCTTTCAAAGTACACTTTTTAATTTAACCTCTCTCTTCTAAGAATCCTTTGGAAGTTTATGTAGAACTCAAAGCTTTTACCTAACCTCTGAGGTTAGGGGTAACCTAACTTCTCACAAGAGAAGCTATGTAAGAATTCTATTTAGACTGCAACAACAGCGGAAAAAGAAAACAGAATATCCATATAACATTTTTAAACAAAATGGATATCCACGCAATTTCATCAAAAACTGTTTGACCACTCAACCCAATATAGTGCAATCAATACAAGCTGTAAAAAATATAACACTGTCATACATCAAAACATCTGAGAAACCACCAACGGACTATTATGACCACATAGCATCCAAACCAACTAAAGCCCTCCAAAACATGAGTAAACCAAAAGACCCAGCAGATCCAGAAGAAGAAACAGGAGTCATTTACAACATTACAGTGTAAAGACTGCAACAGCTACTATGTAGGACAAACAGATAGAAGACTATCAGAGCACATCCATGAACACCAATTAACAGTCAAAAGACATGATGAAAACTCCTTAATTTCACAACATATGGACAGACGTAACCATAGTTTCAACTGGAAAATGGTGACCATCTTAGACTATGCCAAATTCAAAAACACTAGAAAATTCCTGGAAGCCTGGCACTTTGACAAACTGGCCATCAACAGACAACTAGACATAAACAATATCTATATACCACATCTATATATTGCGCAAAAGGGACAATCAACAAACCAAAAAGGGAACAAAAACACCTCCCCAACAGCAATCAGTACCCAGATGAGCACAGATTAACACCAAGATTAACATCAGAGCAACAATCAAGAAATAAACAATACCCTAATCTAGCAACTGCCAAACAAGCTAACAGTAAATAGCCCAACCAAAAAATAAGAGGACTCTCACCAACACTGACAGGACAAGGCACTAAAATATAAATTGAGAGCAAACTCCACTCCTTACTAGCACTGATGTTACCTAGTTTGGGTAATGAAATGTCTTCCAGAAAACAACCAAGATCAGGGAGCACTAAGAACCCATCACTCAAAGGTTTTGTTGGAAAATCAAGTTCTGGTTGAGCCTGGTGCTTTGCTTTGCAGCATGCTAACTTCCCATCCATTTTCTAAGTCAAAATAATCTAGAAAATAAAATTAGGCAGGAAGGTTACTGAACACTTAAACTGGGTTGGTGGAATTTCTCTAGATTCCAGGAGTTAGTTACACTGGGAATTCAGGGCTTTCTTTTCCTTTCTTGATTTATATGCTTGCAATGGAAGGATTTTTAAAAAAAACGTTCAGAAAGGAATGGAGAGGTACAAGCATTTGTCTTCCTTCCCTTCCACCTCATTACCCTGTTGCACTGGATTTCTTGAAACCTCCAATATTACAGCACACCAAGAAGGTACATTGTATTCCTCAGTTACTAAAAGTAACACTGACTCCAAATTCTTCACTTAACTACTTCTTTGAATTCATCCCACATCTCTCCTAATAGTCCATCTGGCTGTGCTATTAATGGAATCTAATCCATCCTCCTCCACTCCCCCCATATTAGTCAGGATGACAGTCTGAACTGTCACCTTCAGGATATGAACACTTCCTTCCTACAGCTTTGAATATAAAAGTGTCTTAACTTTTCTTCATTTCTTATTTCAGATAAATACAGTATTTCAGTAAGAGCTGCCTGGGATATGTTGATTAGTCCCATTTTCTTAAACTGACAACAATGTGCAATTTCTTTCACAAAGTCTGCAATTTCTTTTCTAATGTATAGTACTTGTAGACTTAGTTCTCTATTTTCTCTTTTGTGACCAGTAGTATCTGAAACTATTCCATATGTTGACAATTCCTGCACTAAAATAATGTCTGCTCTGATTTTGCAGAAACGTATCTTTCATTCACATCCTGTTCTCCTTAATTCACCTTTAACCAATACAGTACTATTCTAACTTGTCCCTTTTGTTATAAATTAGACTAGCAAAATCCATAATTCAAAGTGAATTTATATCATATCCTTTGGCCTTATCATCTTCCAATTCATCCAGCTACCACTGAATTCATGCAACTCCTATTTCTGCAACTGTAGATTATTATGAATGATTATTTTAAAAATGCTCTCCTAGCTTGGATAACACTTTGGTTCTTCTCCCTTCTTTGTAATTCGAATGCACTCAATGTACATCAGTCATATCAAGACACTTTCCTTCATCCTCACTGTTACCACTCCCAAAGTCTCATAAGAGATATTTCTCACCAGAAATGCCCATGTTCAGCTCTGTAAAAGCTTTTAGGACAGAAATGGTTCTCGCTTTGTTCACTGTTGCCACTGAACCACCCCATTTGTTTCTGTTCCAAAATCTCCTAAAAATGAACCTATCCCAGGTAGGACCAGGTAATAATTCTTACTTCTCCTGTTACTTCAGCCAATTTGACAAGGGATGTGCTCCTTTTCCCATCCTCCTGTTAAATTAACTCAGCAATTCTTCCTTCTCACCTCCCCCAAGCACTCATCGGCCAGATCCATCCTTATAATACATCTCAGTCTCAGATTTCCACGAATTCCCTAACCTGATCATCCCAAACTCCAGTTTAACCGAGTGGGCGCTCCAGCTTTCTCTCGCACTACAAAAACAGACTTTTTAGTCGTATCCATTGCCTACTCAGAAACAAGTCGCCTGGAGTTCAGCCGGGTGCGACCATAGAGGAAGCCCCCCACCCTCCCCACCCCAGTTCGCCTAAACCAAACCGATCCAGCAAAATTCCCAACCCGGTTCCCTTACCCTCCCCCACGCCCCCTCCTCCTCCTCCTCTTCCTCACCCCACTCGAGGAAGTCGGAGACGAGCCTGTCCCTGCGAAGCGGCGAGTCGCGGCTGCACTCGGTGTAGAGCCCGACCAGGAGATCCAGCAGCCCCTCGACGCTCAGGACGTTTTCGTTGCGCCGGGGCCCATCCAAGAGCAGCTGCTCCAGCTTCTTCAGCCGCACCTTGGCCGACATGGTGGCGGCGGCAGCGGGTGAGGAGGAGAGCGAGCTGAGCGACTGGTCGGTCAAGGCAGGAGGGAGAGGCCGAGCGAGGCGGAGAGGAAAGGCGAGGAGGAGGAGGAAACTGCCGCCGCCTCAGGCTCCGGGCAGCGGCGGCCAAAGCATCCGCCTATCCAGGCGCTCCCTTCTTAACGCCTTCCGACGGGCCCTGGGCCCGGCAATACTAGGGGCTGCTTCGCCTCCACGCTACGCCCACATTTTGCGAGGCCTTTCCGAAGAGCAGCTCTTCCAGGCCCGGCTGGTCCATCGGTTGGTCCCTCCTCTTCAGACCCGCCCTCTCACTTCGCCTGGCAACGGAGGAGGAGGAGGAGGAGGAAGAAGAAGAAGATGAAGTCCCGGCTTTCAGTTGCGACGGTCGCCGCTGAGAAAGCGGTGCGGCAAAGTCATGCCGGTGGTCAAAGCTGCCTCCAGCCCCCTCCTCCCTCTAAAGCGAGGCCGCCTCTTCTCAACTCAGCCCCGCTTCTCGTCCGTCCCTGCCCCCCCCCTCTCCCTCTAGCGCTTGGGAGCAGGATGCAAGGCACAGGGCGAGGGCCTTGGAAAAGTGGCCCGAGAAGAAGCCGGAAGGACTTGGTCCTCGCTTCTTGCCGTAGTTCCTAAGGAAACGCTCCTGCTGGCCGTGAGCATCCGGGCAACAGGAAGCTTGGGAAGGAGGAGGGATGAGACTGGAAGGCAGGGAAGAAACCTTTTCGGCAGATTCGCGAGTTGCGCAACCTGGAAGCCCTCGGGAGCAAAACAAACCGGCCGCTTTCTCGTCACGTATCCAAGCCCTTCCTTTTGCCAAGTGGATTGAAACAAGCTATACACCGGAATTCCCGTCAGCATATTCGTGGCTCCCACGCCCCAAATGCTTTAGATTTCTTATAACTTCCTACTCGTTCCTGATAAGGGCATCCCGTTTATAAGGACGGGGTTAAATCCAAGCGATTGGGTAAATTTAGCAAGTATCCGTTTACATATTCGTGGGTCGGTGCGTTGTGCGAACATAGACCTGAACTTTTATATATAGCAAATAATACCACTGGGCTTATCTATGCTCATACCCCACCCTCGTAGCTTTCTGTGATTCAGCAGCTGAATGAGTGGCTGAGTTTTTAACAAACTTATCAAATCCACATAAACAGAGACTATTTATAAAAATAGACTAAATGGCATTAAAATATTCGGTTTCTGATTTTTGTTGTTGTCTAATTCTGATTTTTGCAGCCCGGATATCATAGCTCTGATTAAACTGGGAAAGATTTCCAAGAAACATTTTGGGAAACAGAATAACAGGGACCTTGGAGGTCTTCTAGTCCAGAGGTCCCCAGTGGTTTGGGGACCACTGGTGGTCCGTGAGAAAATTTTGGTGGTCCGCGGCACACCCAGGTGGAGGAGCTGCCCCCACTGACCAATGGGCCAGTCGTGTAACAGACAGACAGAGAGAGAGAGAGAGACAGCAGGCAGAGAAAGAGAAATGAGAGAGAGAGACAGAGAAGGGTGGAGAGAGATGAGAGAAAGAGATACAGAGAGAGAAAGAGACAGAAAGATGAAAGATACAGAGAGATAAAGAGATGAGAGACAGGGAAGAGAGAGAGAGAGAAATAGATGAAAGAGAGAAAGAGATAGAAAGAAATGAGAGAGACACAGAGAGAGAGGAAGCAAGAAAGAGAGAGATACTAAGAGAGATGAGAGAGATGAGAGCTCCCGGGGTTTTGTTTTCTGTGGGAAACAGGTCCAGATTGAGTGTTTAAGGTTGCAGAAACAGGTGGCGGAGCCAAGTCTCTGAAGCATTCCATCCCGTCACTAGGAGTCCAGGCGCTTCAGCGAGTGGCGTGCTAGATTCATATTGGTGGTCCCCAAGATTTAAAATTATGAATTTGGTGGTCCCTGAGGTCAAAAAGGTTGGGGACCTCTCTTCTTGTCCAACCCCCTGCTCAAGCAGGAGACCCTGTACCATTTCAGATAAATGGCTGTCCAATCTCTTTTTGAAAGGCAAGCCATTCCACCAGTTAATCGTTCTCATTGTCAGGAAATTTTTCGTTAATTCTAGTTTGCTTCTCTCCTTGATTAGTTTCCATCCATTGTTTCTTGTCCTGCCTCTGGTGCTTTGAAAAATACTTTGAGCCCCCTTCTTTGTGACATCCCCTCAAATATTTGAACACTGCTCTCATGTTGCTCCTAGTCCTTTTTTCACTAGACTAAACGTACCTAATTCCTGAAACTTTTCTTCATATGTCTTAGCCTCCAGCCCCCTAATCAATAGCAATAGCACTTAGACTTAAATACCACTTCATAGTGCTTTACAGCCCTCTCTAAGCGGTTTACAATGTTAGCATATTGCCCCCAACAATCTGGTTTTCATTTTACCGGAGGATGGAAGGCTGAGTGAATCTTGAGCTGCTCAGAATCAAACTCTTGAAATGAGCATTACCCTGCAGTACTGCATTATAAGCAGTGCGCTACCATGGCTCACCTTTGTTGCTCTTCTCTGCACTCTTTCCAGAGTCTCTATATCTTTTTAATATTGTGGTGACTAAAGCTGGATGCAATATTCAAAGTGTGGTCTTGTCAAGTATAAAGCAGTACAAACACTTCATGTGATCTTAATTCTATCCCTCTGTTAATGCAGTCTAGAATTGCATTGGTTTTGGAGGCTGCAGCAGTGATTGTGCAAGCTAGTGGTTGTACAGTAGGCTCTCCAATATCCCTCTTGCAATTACTGCTATTTAGCCACATTGCACCTAACCTTTACCAGTACATTTGTGTTTTTTTCTTGCCTAAATGTAAAACCTTATTTTTCTCTCCACTGAATTTCATTTTGTTAGATAGGGTCCAGTGTTCACGTCTGTTGAGGTCCATCTGGATCTTGAGCCTATCTTCTGGTCCTCCTTGGTCACACAGCTGTACAAAGCTTGACATATTCTTTTACTTCCAATTCCCTCTTCTAGAATGTTTTATGACATCTTTATCTAGCCTACTCTGATGAGGTCTCCCATCTAAATATTAACCAGGTCTTACTCTGATTTAAGGTTTCAAGATAAACCAAGTGGGGGTAATAAGAGCCATTTAGTTGATTCCAACTTGTGGATATCTTGAGATAAATTCTGTCTTTTCTGAAGGGGTGCTATAATAGGCTCACAAATGGAAATTCCTACTCCCACTTACTTGAAAGCAAGAATCACTTAATTAACTTTCTTAGATTGTTTTTTCGTTTTATACTTAACCATGATCTATTCAATCCAATTGTATGGGTAGTAGTAGTAGTAGTAGTAGTAGTAGTAGTAGTAGTAGTAGTAGTAATAATAATAACAACAACAACAACAACAACAACAACAACTTATATACTGCTTCATAGTGCTTTCCAGCACTCTCTAAGTGGTTTACAGAGTTAGTATATTACCCCTATGACAATTGAACCAATTAAATCATGACATAGATTAATTACTTTACTATAACATGCTAGGCTTTATTGCAGTTCACTGTGTAGCAGCAATAAATGCATAAAAGTTAAGATTATGTCATTAGATTTATCTTTTTAAGAAAATGCAATGCAAAATGTCCACTATGTTCATTATAATTTTCTTCACTAAAACTAATGAACCATTAAATACTCAAAATTCAAGGGTAGTAAGAATTGCAATTCTCAAAAATAGGTATAGAAAGGGACAGTTTCAGAACCCAGTACTTGCTCACATCCAGTTAGAATAGTATAATGAGAAACAAACAAAATCTCTCAGATGTACCACCAATGAACATAGACATACTGTTAAGGATCAGTGATTGCTATGTATCACAAGTCTGGTTTTTTGTATAACAGGAACATGTAAAGTTGTAAAATGCTGAATTGGAATTGAATTGTCTATTCTGACTTGCAGCATCTCCTAGGTGCTCTTAGCTGAGATACTTCATATGAATTATACCAAATGTATTGATGAGATAATCTGAGATGTTCCTTGTATAAAATAGATCTATCAATAGTCCTGGTCTCAAATACTAAAAGTACTAAATATTATGCCTACAGAGAATTTAACATTCTCTGTTAAATATTATTTAAAATACAAAGCTGGTACTTGAAAATAAATTAAGAATTGTTATTTCTGGGTAAAGTTAGGAATTGTTTATTATTTTATTTATTTATTTATTAAATTTATACCCCACCCCTCTCCTGGGACTCGGGGCGGCTTACAGGGTAGAATAAAAA
>JANHFQ010003211.1:36841-47668 GCA_032468035.1 Aparallactus werneri
AGCACTCGGGATTCGAGCCACCAAACTGCCGACCTTTCTGATCGACAAGCTCAGCGTCTTACCCACTGAGCCACTGCGTCCCTACTGAGAACTTCAGTAGATATTCCATTAATAAGGGAATATCAAACTTTTCAAAACGGAGATGTGCTAACTTAACAGAGACTGTATGTTGTAAATGTTCTATTTCTGAAGTATGGTATTATTTTCTTCAAGATGCCCATCTTGCTTTCTTAGGTTAATAAAGAATTAACATTTTTTTTTATTCTTCCAACAAAATAGATATCTGCCTTGTATCTACTGACTGAGATCACAGTCATTCCCTTAAGTTTGAAAGCTGACTTTATGAGTCCCTGATAACTTTTTGGACAGTAAAGTCAACTGCTCTATGTAACACATCACGATGACATACTATGGAAAAACAGGAAGGCTGGCAGTAGGTTGTGCTGGCGGAAGACCTGTCAGAATGAGAGTTACACATAAAGTCAGGATGATTAGACATGAAATGAGATTTGATGAGTCTTTCAGATGCAATGCTCAGGAAAGCTGCTTGATTGACTGAGAGAGGGTTATTTATCAAAAAGCCTGGTTTCCTGTTGCTAGGCGCTTTTTTTTTAAAGGAGCTTCAAGGACTTGCATCAGCACTTGCTAATGAACAGGTGCCCTGTGAAAGGCTGGGTTTTTGGTGGCTATTATGGGAAGCTATCCAGCTAGAAAGCCATGGATTTCAAATATGAAACGTAGGGTGATGTACAAATTTATTCATTAAATGCAAGCAAGGAAACCATTTTTAAAGAAGCACATTCTATTAATTTCCATTGTAGTCGGTCTTCAAAACTTTTGTTTCCCTGAATGCACATAATGCAAACTTATTCAAGGGATTTCTGAGTCTTCAAGACACTTTATACTCCTGGAGGCTGCCTGGAGAAGTCCCTGCAATTTTCTTGGCAAGATTTCAGAAGTGTTTTGCCATTGCCTGTTTCCTAGGACTAAGAGAGTATGACGGGTCGAAAGTCCCCTAGCTGGCTTTGTGCCTGAGGCAGGATTAGAACTCAAAGTCTCCTGATTTCTCACCTGATGCCTTAGTGACTACACCAAACTGGATTCAAAAAACTCATTTGTAGATATGGCAATATACAGTACCTGTTTTGAAAGGTTTGTTAGATGGCAAATTTCTCCTTAGACTGTTCCTTTCTAATAATTTTAAGAAACAATGCCACGCAAATGCCCATGTATATACACACACACTGGTCTTGGATGAAAGTGATACACAAAGGAGAGAAAGAGAGATGAGATATAGATAGATAATAACGATAACAGAATAACTGAGTTGGAAGGGATCTTGGGGGTCTTCTAGCCCAACCCCCTGCTCAAGCAAGGGACCACACAACATTCCAGACAAATGGTTATCCAATCTCTTCCTTAAAATCTCCAGCATTGATAGATGATAGCCAGACAGATAAACAGACAGACAAATAGACAGACAGATAGGTACATAGATACATAAACAAACAGACAGACAGCAATTCCACTGTAGATTATTCTGTGTAAAGAAAAGAAACAAAAGATATGATGGACAGAGCAAAGTTATAACTTGCAAAAGAACACATCTGGATTTCATGAAAAGAAATATCTCTTAAGCAGAGCAGTTGTACATTGAATGGATGAATTTGAAAACACATTAACAAATACTTTTCAAATAAGAAAGAAATCACTACAACACAATTCCCATCTGCATATATTATTCCTATGCATGCAACATCTGCACTGGAAGAGGTTCCAGTGCTTCAAACTAGGGGGAGAGAAATAAGTGAACTGGTAAAATGTATCAGTTTTTCCAATGTTCTCTCTCTCTCCTCCCACCCCAACTTCAGCTGAATTAGAGCATTTACATTTTAAAAAAGTAGTACGTAAGAAGTTCATCAAGCAAAAGTACACACACATTTTTTTTAAATCTAGGAAAGGGGCCATGAAAATTAAACCTATTTTTCAGAAAGCAATTTGTAATTTTCATGCATTCGTAATATATGGAAGAAACAAAAATAAGCTCTTCATAGAAATTGCATGAATTCAGGAAAAAGCATGTAGCATTACAACGTATATTGATTTACTTTATACCATATTTTTCGGGCTATAAGACGCACCTGAATTTAAGACGCACCCGACTTTAAGACGCACCCAGCTTTTGGGGAGGAAAACAAGAGGGGAAAAAATCTGCCTCCCAGCAATTTGTCTCTTGTGCTGAATCAGGCTGAAACTGAAACATGCTGCAACAAAGGAGACAAGGGGTTAAAAAATATATGCAGATCCACTGACCAATCAGCTTCTGAATTAGGCTGGCTGAAATTGAAACTGAAACTAACAGGCTTAAAGTATGCAATAGAAAGGAAAAAAATTTGCTTCAGTTTGAGTTTCAGCCAGCCTGATTCATCATGAGCAGCAGCTGATAGTTGGGTGGATCTAATACCCCCCAATCTGCTGTTGTGAGGCCCCTTTGGGGCTGAAAGGCTGCTTGCACCATGCAGCTAATCTTCTAAGGAACAGGTAGGGACAGAGGGTGAAAATGGTGGGTGGGCAGGGCTACATTCGGAGTATAAGACACACCCTAATTTTCAGTCTCTTTTAGGGGAGAAAAAAGTTTGTCTTATGGTCCAAAAAATACGGTATGTGTGTATATATACATATACACAAAGATAGATACATCTTTCTGTATCTTTCTATTAAGAATTATATAACAAAATTCACTCTTGGTTTGATCTTTCTCTGCAAAAACAAATTGAACCATTTTTATCAAGGAGGGTATGCTAATAAAAAAATAAGTCATTTCCAGAATGAATCCTGGACTATGTGCTTGACATCCAATATCCTTAGAGACATCCCTTCTTGCTTTGGCACAGACATTCCTCCAAAGCACAGAAAATAGATGAGTTTGTTTAGAAAAATCTCTGAAAGGCTTCTGCAAGATGAAGAGCAAAAACATTTCCTTGACATTTGTAATATTTCTGATATGCTACATGCAGTATATTAATTTGGACATAGTAAATAACCTTGAAACCTTTTATATTAATGCATTTATATATTATATTCATATTAATGCATTTATATATAAACTGATTTAATTCAATCAGTTGAATTAATAGAGTAATGACCAACAATATATGTTGTGTGACACAGGGAAGGAACAATTTGCCCCAACATCTTAAAGCAACTGTCAAGGTTCTGACTAACCAACCAATTCAGCACTCCAAGACTTTCAGCTTGCTCAAAGAACTGTTTTATTGAGTACATCATTTCAGCATGGATGAAAACGAAACCAGCTCTAAATATTTTCCACGGTTTCAGTGTAATTAAAGAATAGATAATTCCCACCCTCATAGTCACATTGTCCAGTTAGGTGTTCTGGCATCTCCTTGGCAACTCCCCTCAGCCTCTGGCCAGCTGTTGAGATGACCTTCGTTCCCACGGTGTGGTCTAATGTTGTTGTCTGGTCTGACATTCCAGGCTTTTCCACCTCCCACAGTGTGTGGCAATCTGAGAAATGGAACAAATGGCTGCAGCAGGACTGAACCGTTTTGGAGTTGACAGCAACCTTCTCCAACTTAGGAACATCTAGATATGCCAACCAAGGTTATAGAAAGGTTGATTAGAACATTTCCCCCTCAGGTGTTGACTTTAAAGATAACTCAATAGAGAAAATCTTATAAATGGATTGTGCTCTTATGGATTAGAAAATCATCTTGCCTTCTAGACAACAACAAGGAAATGATCATTGAGATCAAAGGTAGCAAAGATTAATGGTCTCAGCAGATGATGATTAAATGTCTCCTACAGCCCTATAGACAAAACTTGATTTCTTGAGTAGTGTACTTAGAGACCTGTTTTGTAAAGAATGGGTGGCGAGGGCCTCAAATGTAAAATCTGATTTCATTTCACTTAAAATAATGTTTAATTAAAATTTGTTAATTTGAATACTCATTTGTCATGCATTGAATAATTTCCCCTGTTATATTAAAAATTAAAATTTAGCAAGAATTTGCAGCATTCCAAGGCTTTCAGAGATTTCAAAGGTTTTGGAGCCTTAGATTTGGCACCTAAGAATTATGGCATTCATGGAAAACACTGAAAAACATTGGCTGCAATGGAAAGCAATATAGCTAGCCTTGCACAACCCATTTGTTAAACAAAGCCAGGCCAAAGAGAACCTTAAAGGTTTAGAAGCCTTGTTCTGTGGTTCTCTGTTTAAAATCTTACTTTCCCTCCAGCCATCCAACTGCACTCTCTGAAAATTCAGAGAATGTACCTTCTTGGTATATAGCCCTGTCTTCTAAGTATAACACCATAAAGGTACGAAACAGGCCTCTGGCATGTTTGATGTCCTCTGGTTCCCATGGCTACTGGAATAATTTCTGGAGTTTATTCATATGAAACCAAGTTTAGAGAATCCTGCCACATGTAGATTTACAGTTTTTTCTCCTAGGGCAATAAATAGAAATGTACTTTTACCTAGGCTCTCCTCATGGATTATTTTTCTACAGAGTGGAACAGAATCCTTCCTACCACCTAGAGTCACAGTGCATTTATGAGACACATTTATCAGTGATTCAAACGTTGATCAAATTCAGCACCTTCTGACCTTCAGAAGGTCAGTCCATCGTCATTCGTAAAAGGCCACATAATGATCGATAGATCGCTTTGCAAAACCACTTTAGGAAATAGTCTGGAGAAGTGGCTTTGAGACTCTGCCTATATCAGCCAATAATTGCAGGGTCTAACTGGCGGTATTCAGCCAGTTCCGACAGGTTCCCGAGAACCGGTAGCGATAATTTTGAGAACCAGAAAATACCAACTCTGATTGGCCGACCACATAGCCACACCCGCCAAGCTACGCCCACAGAGTAGGTAGCGGAAATTTTTGAATCCCACCACTGGGATTCCCAGAATCTACCCCAGGCATGAAATTGTTCCTCAGTACCAGACACAACTGGTGTGCATCTTAGCAATGTGATCGCTCAAATAACATATACCGGTAGTTGTAAGTTCCATAATTGAACATTTTCTGTCCCAACCCTATTTTTGGCAAACCTTAAGCTGAATCTTTGTATTGCTTTCTGAGTCAGCTGCCTTGAATTCACCCAAAGAAAGCACTTCATCTGACCATAATGTCTAGATCTGGAAGGTCATAAGTGACATAAAACTTTCTCTCTGTTTGTTATAAGTTAGAAATAGAATTACTTTTGCTGAAAAGGCCTTTTATTGTTCTTTGAATTGTTTTTTTTTCAAATTCTGGAACTATCATTTGTTATGGAGATATCTAAGCATTGCTGCAGATTATCTGTGATAACCTTGGAGACAATTCTGTTTTTTCTTTACAGTTGAGAAAGCTGACGTAGAGTTATTGTGAGCTTCTCTCATGCAAGCTGGGGACCAATCTTTCTGTGTAGCTGTTCCATGTTTTGAAATATACCCCCTCGCTCTGTATAATATTCCTTGTTTTAACTTAGTTTTATGTTTTATCTTTGTTCTTATGGTAAGTCATCCAAGTCTAATTAATGATGATGATGATGATGATGATGATGATGATGATGATGATGATGATGATAACAGCAACAAGAACAATTATCCAACTATAACCTAGAGTTTGATCCAGTGCAGATTCTATATTGGACTCTCCTGTCTGAGAAACTGCAATGATAATAGTAAGTAGCTCAGTAGAAACATGACAAATAGTCCAGATATCTGCTGTGATTAGTACAGTACATGGATGCAGGTTACACCTCTTGTAATAACAGCAGAAATAAAGGTATTAAATAGATCATATGCTTTCAGTGATTGAAAGCTGGCTGTGCTTGCTCCTGTGTACATTGGTTTTAGTCCAATTTTATATTTGCAGATGGACACTGACACCATTGTGCTTTCATTTTAACTATGTTTTTTTCTACAAAAAGGAAATGAAAACTTTTTGAGCTCCAGTCCATGAAGGAAGAATCAATGCCACCACCCCCTTGGTTATCATGTCCTTGGCACTTTCCCCATATTTTAGGGAATTTTGCAATGGATATTTACCAGTTTCTAGTGAAGTACAAAGTCCTGATACAAAATTGCCCAGCTTATTTTACTTGCTTAAATACTTAGTATGCCTCTTCCACAGAGAGGTTCTCATGAATGCCACAGTTTAGACATATGTTGCATTGACTAATGCACAGGACTTGTAATTGCCACAACTACCATAAAAGCAGTCAAGAAACTTGGTATCAGGAGGAAAAGTGGGATCTTGTGCCATGTGAACAGATATCACATGGGCATGCTAGGATACCTATATGGATTTGCCCCAACTATTTTCGAGCTCAACTATAGGTCTTGCCAATATTATATCTTTAAAAAGAAAAGAAAATAAAATTAATATTTTAAATACCAAGGCAAATTTCTAAACAGTTTTTCTAAAGCATGTTTCACAGCTTGTCATGATTTCAGATCATTTGTTTCATCAATTTATTGTTGTGCAAGTAATTATTTCATATATGAATAAACCATCCAGAGGCAAACTTTATGGAATAAATTGTTATAAAATCAGCGATTAAGTTGCTTGCCTAGAAATCAGGAGATTCTGAGTTCTAGTTTTGCCTTAGGCATAAAAGCTGGCTGAATGACTTTGAACCAGGTACTTTCTCTCAGTCCAATTCACCACACAGGTAAAATAGAACCACCACTATAGAAAATACGACTGTTAGGTATGATTGCTATCTTGAGTTACTTATAAAAGCAATAAAGATGGGATTAAACTCTAATAAATAAAGCCTTTTGATGCAATCCATGCACATCTTCTGTGAGTAATCAAGCAGTGAGAATTGTGATTATGAGAAATCAAGAGAGGTAGAAATGTTATCTCCAGCTAGAGCTACAGCAAAGGAAAGCATAACAAACATTCTTGTATTGTATTTAGCATATCTAGTTTGGGATCAGAGGAATGCAAATAAACGAGTACTGGAGTCTCAGATAAACAAATAATCAAAAGGTCCTAGTGAATTCTTGAAAAACCTTTGCTGACCTGTTCAACCTATGGACTTAGTCAACATTAACTATATTCTCTCTTCTTCTCTTCTTCTCTCTCTAATAACTTTGTTATTCTATTCTATTCTAATACAGACATAAAGGGCTAGTTATCCAGGCTGGAATGGCAATTTTTTCTCCTTAACGTGCCAAAATCCTTGACAGATCATTTTGTGATTGTTGGAGGAGAAAAGCTATGCCAGACAAAAATCCTATAGCTTTTCAGCTCAATATTTAACGGCACAAAGGATAGAAATACACATTCCAAAAATAGGCTGGCAATCCAAAACAGCAGCCCTTTAAAAAAGTTGCCTCTCACTCCTCCTTTGATTTTTTTTTTTTCCTAAGAGCCTACTAAGGTACATAATTTGAAATATATACTTCCATCTAGACATGAGAGTTAAGGGTGTGGGGAGAAAGGAGCTAAATGACAAAACATGCATTGTGATGTCACTATACAAGCTCTGCCCCTTTTCCATTTGCATCGCAACATTGCCCACAAGTACATGTAAGAGACTGTGTTTGTGTCGTGATGTCTTCCATGTTTTCTCATTTTAGTGAAAGCTTTGTCAGCTGTAGAGGCCCCCATATCTCATGAATTTATGCAAACATAAGACAGAAGACCAAGCAATTCAGTGTAAGCTATTTCTAGGTGTAAATTAATTTTTGGTATAAATAAGAAAGGATTATTATTAAAAAATAATCTGATGGTGTTTTCCTTCCTTCCCTCTTACAGTATATTCCAGAGAGTAAAGACTGAGTCAGTCTGAGTTTCTTCGTAAGTTTTACTACCACAGCTTGAAGCATGTCTGTGCATATGTTGTTGAAACTATTTGTGCATATTTCTCCAAGATCCTCTGTTGCTCTCCACTTTTTCCTAGTACAAGATATTATGAATTAGATAGGGAATTTGTTATGCGGAGAAATGAAACTATTCTATGAAGTAAATAGCACATATTACAGTATTAAAATAGTGTTTTCTCTCTTGTTCTCTCTCAAACTCTCTCTCAGTTGTTGGCTTATAATGTTTCTAACTTCCTGGTCAAGCCATAGCAACAAATTTAAGTGAATGTTAAAAAAACAACATGTCAATCATTAAAACAAATAATAAATAAGTAAATCATGAAAACAAATGATAAATAATAATGATAAATAGACACCAAGATTTATAATTACAATCATTAATTATTCAAGTTACTATAATAAAAGCATAATTTGTTGCATAGGAAAAGGCAAATGTGAAAATGTTCACAATTCTACTCAAAGGGAACAAATGAATTAACAGCAGTGTCTGAAGATGTTCTGGTTTGCATGTCTGAAAATTTATATTTATATGGATGAAAATCAATCAAAAGCAGGATCTTTTCTCTTGGCAATCATACTAGCATTCCCAGACATGGAATTACTTACAGGGAAAAACATGGAGACAGAGAAATTGGCATCTATTCTTGTAATAATAAAATTGAGTTTCTTGTTGACATTGCAAATGCTGGTTTATTGCAGTATTTCCCTAAGCCTAAGACCCCCTCAGGGGTCACAAAATTGGAATTATTTGGTAGTTTATCTTTAAAAAATACAATATTAAAATCCTATCAAACAGTTGTGGGAAGCAGTAGTGGCAGATAATGCATCAATTTTAAATTTTAATGTGGTAAATATCAATAAATATAACCCATACAAACAAAAGCTCTTCTGGGGTCCTCCGTAACTTTCACATGTGGAAGGCACTGGGATCCAGGTCTGGCAGAATCTTTTTCCTGTTTCAGAAGGCCTTCCCCCACCCCCCACCCCTCTCTCTCTTCTTCTGCAGCATGTGGTAGTTGCAGACAGCGTTAATCCAGGTGCATCAAGACTGATGGAGTTGTGCAGTCAAGCAACACTTCTGAAACAGGCCTCTGAAAAAGGCTTTAATATTTACTTTATTCTAAATAAAATTATGCAAAGAATAAAAGGTTTTATTTGTGTCTGATATGAGAATGCCATGTTAAGGAAGGGAGCAAACCTATCATTCACTCAAATAGCACCATCGTTATTGCTGTGACTATTGTGATTATTAAAGTGAGGAGACCCTGGCATATAGCACTAGTTTTGTTTGTTTTTAGAAGGCACAAGCAATTCTTTTTTACATGCTAGTCTCCACAGTATCAAAATCTATAGCTCCTATGAGATTGTTTAAAATATATGGCAAATAATTTTGAAGGATTTTGGATAAAATCCCTCCGTATTCAGCCAAATCCTTTCATATGAATGCTGATACTCTTATCCTTCACTTATGAATGCTGCAGAAAAAGATCTTTGGATCTTCAGAATTGTTTTTAGAGATGTTTGTTCCCTTTGTTTGAGAAGAAAGAAAATGTTATTACATGGACCAAAGTTGCTCTACAAATGGATCTATTTGGGGACTGGATTCAGATTCTATATTGTGTAGCTTCTACGATCAAGCCTCAGTTGTATTGAAAAATGGGATCAAGTATTAAGCTATACTTGAGTCCCAGAATTCTACAGTTAATGAATACTCACATCTCTGGATTTTAGTTCCAAAACAAAATTCTTTTAAGGTAAGAACCTCCTCCTCCCCTTTCCCCCTTCCCCGGAAGCTGACATTTTCTAAGTCTTATCTATCCTTGGAAGTACACTTGCTAATTCTCATTTTGAAAATTGTCCCTCAGATTTCATCAGACTTCTAGGCTCCACATCCAACACCATCCCCATTACTGTAGAGTCTCAAACCTTAACTTTCTTGCTATAAGAAAGCAAGGCTCCTTTGTGCAACTGGATTCTTGATTTTCTTACTGATAGACCCCAGTATGTGCAAATTGGAACTAATATTTCTAACACCATTTTCTTGAGCACAGGTTCTCCTCAGGGCTGTGTCCTAAGTCCACTGTTGTTCACTCTGTTGAATCATAACTTTTGTGCAACATTGGTCACCAACCATATTATGAAGTATGCGGATGATACAACAGTAGTGGGCCTTATTCAGGATGACAATGAGGCAATTTACCACGAGGAAGTAGAGGGTTTGGTGAAATGTATGTATGTATGTATGTATGAATACAGCATGGGTTTTTTTTTCAACAGAATTTCATTTTTAATATGTGCCAGTGTGTTCACAGTAAAAAAATGACAATAAAGGTTATCTTATTTATCTTATATTGTAAGTTATCTGCAAACTGCAAAATCATTGAATAGTATAGCTTTTCATCCTGAGGTGCTCTGCCTAAAATAGCTTTCCTCAGCCTGATAATTTCTTGATCTATTGAGAATATAATTCCCATAATTCCATTGACATTTTAATCTGGGAATTCTTGCAGATATGGGCTCAACACATATGAATTAATCAGTGTCATTTATCATAGCAATTCTGGTTGGAACCTCCTTCTGCATTCCAGGATTTTTTTGGGAAGACTTTCTTTGTTTATCCATGATTTTTTCCATCTTCAATGTCTCTACATGATAAATTGCTATCCTGCTTCATTTTAGTTTCTTGAACCATACAATCTAACTACATTTTCTTATTTCATGTTTCCAACTCTGGCATTCCAGTCTCCAATCACAAGCAGCACATCTTGCTTGCATGTTCTGTCAGTGTCAAACTGAATTTGGGCAGCTGGGATGATCTCCTTGCCATGGGTGACCCTGTTCTTGGCATACATTCCTGTGTTCTTTGTTTGCCCCTCCCAGAAATTCACACACACATCAGTCACAATGACACAACAAAGCAGGATTCAAAGCAGAATTTTGGGCTTCATTCTATAGTAATGATATAGTTAGATTTGCCAG
>JANHFQ010003211.1:71163-82446 GCA_032468035.1 Aparallactus werneri
GGTATTTTCCAGTTCTCAAAATTATCGCTACCGGTTCTACGGAACCTGTCGGAATAGGCTGAATCCCACCACTGCATGTTTCCATTTTTAATACAACTTGCAAAGGATTGCATAATTGTAATGGATCAAGGTTTGTTTGAAGCAGTTGATTAATAAGAACGCTGATGAATCTTATGTACAAAAAAAATTCTCACAAGCATTGTATAAAAGTTTTAAATAATATGGACATAGCTTTAAATATATAATTAATATATAATTCCTAATCACAAGGAATGGATTACCGTACATCCATATCCGATCGGTTATTGGAACCATTTAGCATTTTATTTAATACTATGATGTGTTTGGGACTTTTGAATATTGTAGCCATGGTTTCAACATCAGCAAAGTTTGTAGATGTAATTCTTGCAATCCAACTTCCCATAATGCGATGTCTTCTAGATTCATTGAATGACCATAAACTGATAGATGACTTGTGAAAATATATATTCAAAATACTGTGCCTCCTTGGATGCTCTCTTTCAATATAACTGTGCCATATGGCCCTTGATTTATTTTATTTTTAGTTGCACTTCCCAAGTAGCATTCTTGTGCAGGTCACAATTTGCACACTGGAATGTGGTGGCAGAGGCACTGAAAGGAGAAGGCTCAAAAGGCACTGAAGTGTTCCAGCTGGCAGCTCATAACCAACACCTTGCAAGCTACATGATCCTGCAGTCAAGACTAGGAATTGGGTAACAACACAGGGAAAGAATATAGTCTTAATCTCAGTATAGATAAGAGATTTCTCAATTTCCATGCTGCAGTTTGCTTTAACCATGATTTGTTGAACAAGCTCTAGCGGCACACTCAACAAGCCACCTAGCTCTGAAATAAAGCCTCAGTAACTGGAACACAGAACTTCTGAAGCAACTTGGTTACTAGTAAGGTTAATCTTCTCTTCCTTTTGAACCAGGAAAACATTTGATACAGCTGAAATGATCTACATTAAAATAGCATAACTTTCAGCTCTTATGAAGCATAACCTTTCACTTTAATGAAATCCAACAGTTCTTCTCCCACTGCATAGGATATTTTTAAGCTGTAGCCCCCATGCAATAGACAATCATTCCCATCAATGTACATAATTTGCAAAAATTATAGTGGCAACTACATTAGAAACAAGAGGCTCCACTTGTATGGGATAATCTTTTTGCTGAGTGTTTATTTGATTTTATCATCTTCACAGGTCATATATTAGTTACTCCTCTTCCAAGAATCAGCTTTAGAAATGTTAACAGAGGCTCTGGATCTTGGCCTATCCCTGCATTCCAGTGCTTGAAGCCATTTTTAGCTCTTAAATATTCTTAACCAACACCCAACATTGCTTGTGCTGGACCCAGGGAATTTGCTCAACCCATTTAAGTTTTTTTTTTCCTCTCTCCACGGATATCCTGGAACAGCTCTCTTACAGCCTGCTGGCCATGGATGAAATGAAAACAGAATAGAAAAAGGGTTGTTTGTTTGAGATCTCCTGTGGGGAGGGGAAAAATGAAGTTCCTGGGGATGTTTTGTCCATGGTCAGGCCATAAGAAAGGGTGAGGTCTTTCGACTGAATGAAGAAGCTGGCTGATCCGTATGAAACAGCTAATCTCTCTAGATCAGGAAGAAAAAACATCTTTTGCAGGTTTTTTGGCTGCACCTTTGCTTCAGGGTTAGCAGTTATGCTTGGATGGTTTTCTTCCAACTCTTGCGTGCAAAGCAGCTTCCTCTGGATTCTAAGCTGCCTTTTGCAGATATGCTGTAAGATCTATTCTGTCCCTAGCCAAACGGTTACTAGGTTATAACGTTGACACCATAAATCAAATCAAAATGACTCCATTTCCCGAATTCATTTGTACGATCAGACTGTCAAGTTCATTCTCGAGCATTTCATTCAATTCAACCCTCAAACTGGCTTGGAAAATTAGTCAATGTGGAGATTCAGTTGAATTAGCTTCAAATCAAATCTTACACTACTTTTTTCTGTCTCTGCCGTCTCTTTGCACTGTAGCAGGGTTGCAATATGTTTATTCCAATATCTTACCTATTGTCAAAGTTATAGGTCTGTCCATACATGCAAGCATCTGTAGTTCACATCTGGCTATTTGTACCCAAATGCAAGTGTGTGACCCTCCATTTGGCCCTGAGTAAATTCAGTCATTCAGGCTGAAAAGATAGTTTACTTCTGTTTAGAGATCCATGTAGTGGCTATAAAAAAACTGCAAATACAATGTCAATGACTTCTTCAGCTTCAACCACAATAACACATAAGCAAACAATCGATACAAACTCAGGGCAAACCACTCCAAACTCGATTGCAGAAAATATGACTTCAGCAATAGAATAGTTAATGTCTGGAATACTCTACCTGACTCCGTTGTTACAGCCTCCAACTCCCACAGCTTCAACCTCAAACTGTCTACTGTGGACCTCACCCCTTTCCTAAGAGGTCCGTAAAGGGGGCATACATAAGCGCGCCAGCATGCCTACTGTCCCTGTGTTGCTGTCTCCACTTACCTGTATTTGCTTCCTTTGTTCATGTTTATGTTTATACTTATACATCTTGTACATGTTTGACAAACAAATAAAATAAAAAATAAAAAAAAATTCCTTTTGGTGGAATTATTGCATGTACTCATGGCAATCCAGGTGGCCCACATTGAACCCCAATGGATGTTTTTTGATGAGAGAAGCATCTTCAAGACATTTTTTTCATTGACTAGTAGCCAGCTACTAAAATATGTTTGATCTCTTCCTGTCTGCCATTCATTTGGTTCAGTTCCTTCCCTTTCAGCTGAAATACACTATTACAGTCTTTTGATGGAATTCCCAGTCTATATCAATAAAGGTGTGCTTGAATCCCATAATAGGGAAAGTTAGCATTTGGCCTAATTTTACTAATGATGTTTAATATTATGCCTAGGGCTGAAAAAAAGCTTGGCCCAAGGTCACCCAGCTGGCTTTGTACTCAGCTTCTCCTGGTTTCTAGCCTGATGCTTAACTACCACAGTTGATTAACTGTCTTTGACATACAGTAAATACAATATACTCTAGGTATACAATATACTCAGGGTATATTCTGTTGATGTGTCATACTACCTGACCCTGAGCATTTCTTGAATGCTGAGAATGTGCAAATATACTGTACAACTTTCAAGTAACTCATTCCCCTGTTTCCCCCTCTATTCTCACATAACTTCCAATTTATTGCTTCTGCTCTCCTTCGTCTCTTCCCTGTCTTGATGATCTCTATTTCTTCTTGCATCTTTTTTGGGGGAAGTTACCCCAGTCCTCTCTGGTTGCTCTAGTATCAATAGATTTAACATAAATTTCAATGGATCAAAACACTGTGATTAGAAACTCTGATTATGGAAAAATTGACCCATCTCTCTCCCCAACCCATCCCCAAAAATGAGTGTTACATCCCTGAAGCAAGATTGAGACAGTTTAAAAGATTTTACTTCACTGATTCTCACTGAACATGCACAATGCTGGGATTAACCGTTATTTCAGCCAGAGATTAAAGGATGTTTTAAACCATATCACAACCTCTCTGTGAGATGGGCTTGAAAAGACTGATTCCCACTTTCAGGATGGCCTGCTTTGATTCACTGGATGTACCTTGACCCAGTTGCCTCCTGGGTCAGGAGGGGAGGAAGCACATTGAAGCCCCTGCTAGGGACACAGCCAGGAAATGAATTGCTGACAAGCATTTAAAAGAAAACCCTCACATGTCAAAATGTCCATGCATTAATTTGTTGTCCCCAGGTGATCAGGAGTATTATGCCAGTCAGTTCTTCTGTTTCAAAGTTAGTAATGTGGAAGAACGCAACACTGGACAGATTGTGTACAATGCAGCCACTCAAACTAGCATTTTGAGATTATGGACAGGGGAATAAACCATGTTTATATCATATTTATCAAACATGTTTTAAAAGGAAACTACAGTATTGCTGACAATTTTAAGAGGCAGTGCTTAGCTTAAAGAAAACAAGCAAGCTCAGAGAGCACCAAGGACCCCAAACTCACAATCTTCCAGTTTTTGGTCTGCTGCCTTTAACTACTACACCAAACTATCTCTCTTAAGCTTCTTATAACCGTCTATTTCATGATCTGAACCTCTCCATCAAAGCATTATTTTCTTTCCTTTTCCTCTGAACCCATTTACTATTCTGTGACCAAACCATAAGAATTTCATATCATTCATCCATTTTGTATTAGTTTACTACCCATTTCATGGTGATCCCATCACCTGTTTTTGTGCACTAGCTTTTTATGTATCTCATTCTTGCTACCTTCAACTTACTTTTATGTTTTTCCTGACATACTCAACTTTCACTTCCACATAACAGGTCGATATAGCAAAATAAACAGAAGCATACTCTTAACACATAGACATTAACACTTCATTTGATAAATATTCATTCATGACAATAGGCTATATATTGTTCATTATAATTCTACCGGTATTTGCACGTATTAACATTTCTCCATTTTCCTATTTTAGAGTGCTTTCCACCACAGTAAGCAAAGGTATGTAGTTGTTCTGGTTATTCACCATTCATGCATATCTTGTGATCAGTCATCTAATTTTTTGTCTTGATATTTCATACATTAATTTTTTAGATCCATACTCCTTATTGCCTTGTAAATTACTTGAATTCTCAGCCAACAGCACATTATCTGCATAAAGCTACATTACACTGTACTTCTTTAATTCTGTCACCTCTTGAACATTTTCAAACAGAATTCTGTCAAACACATTTCAAGCACACTTGACAAACTAAGCATCTTGTAGCTTTTCTGTAAACTCTTTTCTCTTTCTATGCAAGAACAATAATGGCATTCTTCTAAGAGTCAAGCACAAATACAGCTTTCAAACACACATGAAACAAATTGCACAGCAACTGAACAAAAAAACTACATCCATATTATAATAATTGTACACTTTCATTACTTCCAGCTTTATACTTTTTCAACATTCTCTTAACATTTATGATGTCCTTTTCATCAATATTTTTAGAATTAACATGCATAGCATTCATTTCAGTTCTACTCTTCAGTATATAATAGCTTTCTATATCAATATCTAAAATACGCCTTTCAACATATCATTTCTTCATTTTTTTTCAAATACAATCAATCGTCAATATTTATGGATTCCATATTTGAGAATTTGCCTACTTGCTTAAATGTATTCATAACCCAATGGCATTTTTGCATTCATTTGATGGCAAACAGATTGATGGCAAAATTGAATGGCCCGATGTGCACATTCCCAGTTGAGATTGAACAAAAGGAGGTTCTGTTTTCCTGTTTCATTTCTCACGTTGCAAACAAGTGTTCTAGGAGCAATAACTCAATACACAAGGTATCTGCAATGACTGTATAGAATTACATGATTAAATGAAGAGAGTCACTGCCTGGCGACTTCTTGTTTAGCCCTTTTCCATCCTTTGCAAAACACTTTTTTACTTCCCTCAAAATCATTCTGCATTTTCTTTGTCTATTTTATTTTTAACCATTCCTTGTTCTTTTTGTGTCCACCTTTATAGTTATAATTTTTTGTCTATAGACATTATACAATATTTTTCTCTTTCTCATTTTTTTACAATCAAGTTCATGTAGATAGATGATATAGATATAGATATATAGATATCCACTGTCAGCCCTGGAGCCATCTTTAATGGGAGTCTTCAGGGCTGCCACAGTGGCTGGGCAAGCTGTGGGAACAGGAAGGGGGAGGTAGACATAGTGCGGGGTGTGTAATCATAACAGCATTCTTTCCCCTGGGAGTCAAGGATGTCTCACCAGCGTCTGGGGAGGCGTGACTGGAAGTTAACCAGAGTTGGAACAGTGACCAGATTGGACCATGTGATGCACATGTGAATGGAGGGGAAGGAACTTTGGCTTTACTTTGAGTGGGGAAAACATGAGGCTTTCAGATTCGGGTTTTCCCCAGAAGTGCCAATATGACATTTCTAATAAATCTATACTTTGAGGAAGATGCTTGCCTCAGAGTTTTGATTCTGTTGGGGATGTTACTTGGAACCCTGACATCCACATTGCTTTCCCTGATAACAGTATGCAAATTAGTATATTTATCTAAACTCTGTTTTGGAAAAGCAAATGGTTTCCTTCATCTCTCATGTTACACACTAAATGCAATATGTATACTGACACACACTCAGGTTGGCCCATTCAAGATACGCCTAAATTAATTTTCCTTACTTTCCTTTAATTACATTTCACATAAACTGAACAAATCCAGACTACCATGGCCTATTTAATCAAATCATTATCTATCTCTGGCTATAGTCTTCTATTAATCTAGAAATAATACAACTTGATAAATATTTTTCTTACTAGGCACTGTACAAAAACACTTGATTTCATTAAGGAAACTCCCTTAAACAAATACTTTAGAAAATTATTCTATTTTGCTCAAAATACACTACACATTTGTCTTACTTAGTGATGTAGCTTGTACAATATTTTAAATAATTGATTGCTCAATGTGGGCAGTTGTTTCTTCTCTCTGCCTTGTTTTTCCAAATTAGGTACATCTGGTCTTCTGAAGGACATACTCAAATGTCAAAATCTGAAGAGACAACAATAAATCAGGTACACACACACACACTACAGCAAGGCCTATGACTCAATGCCACATACATGGATCTGTGAATGCCTGGTGCTATACATAGTCAACATGACACTGAAGACCTTCTTCACTCAATGGGTTTGTGGAAGACAACACTGGAAGTCAATTCAAGACAGTCACACAAGTGGTCATCAAGAGTGGCACCAATGATGTGATGCACTGTCCCCGTTACTGTTCTTCATAAACTTAAACCCTCGGCCAGATAATCATATGCCCTGAATATGGATACAAGTTCAAGAGAAGAACCATCATCAGATACATCTTCTACCTGGGTGACATCAAGTTGTGTGTTAAGAGTGAGTGAGACATCAACTTGCCAATCCATCTGACACAGATCTACAGTGAGGACATTGGAATGTCATTCAGACTGGAAAATAATGGCTGGATAGTAGTCAAGACAGAGAAGGCATTTAAGACTGATGAGGTGGGACTGCCAACAGGCTACATAGCAGACATACAGATCAGCTACAGGTATCTCACAATCTTGGTATCTCACTATCACATTGAGTAGCTTGGTATCTCACAATCACATTGAGGAGGCAAGGAAGACAATAACACCCAGAAGCACCAAAGCATAAGACAGGCCCTGAATTACCAGTTCAATGGGAAGAACAAGATCCATCACCATGGATGCCGTGCAATCATCAGATACTCTATCAGTATAGTGAGATGGACAAAGGAGGACATAGGGTGTGAAGACCTGGAAGCTCATCACAATGTATGCAGGTTTCCACACCAAGGGATCTACCATACTAGTCAAATTCCAAGGTGCAGACTATGCATAGAGACCTCAGAGACAGTCCAACACTTAGAGACAGGGTGAAAGATGTAGGCAGGAAGGGCATGCACTAACCAGCACAACCAGATATCTGGCATTGTGTACAGGAGCATCTGCAAAGTATATAGGATAGACCCTCCCAAGGCAGAATGGAAGATTCTACAGAAGGTTATATAGAATAAGAGGGCCAACATCCTGTGCGACTTGCAAATCCAGACAGTCAGGCAGGTACTGACCAATCAAACAGACATTTTGGTGGCAGACAAGGACCAGAAGACAGCAGCGGTGTTAGATGCGGAGACAGCAACACCAGGAAGGAGTAGGAGAAGTTGGAGAAATACTATGGCCTGCAGGAGACATGATGTGGAAATTCAGAGTCAAAGTGACTTTGGTAGAGTACTCAGGGCTGTAACTCCTAAGCTGGGAGAATGGCTCCAACAGATCCCAGGGACACACAACAAAAGAGTGCAGTGCTAGGAACAGCTAGGATACTGCACAGAAACACCCCCCCCAAACTTCCAGATGTCTGGTAGAGGATCCAAGGTTGAGGAAGATACATACCACCCACAGAGGTGAGAAGGGAATATATATACAGTATATCACATGATATTGTAAAATAATGAGCGGTTCCTGTTATTTTACTTTAGTCATTTATTTGTGATGGAAATTCCTCCTGCTGTCAGCTTATACATAAATAATGTCACGTTTCACTTCCTACCATTAGGTGGCAGTAACTGGTGGGCACAAGGAGTGTTCTGCACAGGGCCAGATAACAAACTCGGTCGTGACTTATACTGTCTCTGTTCTTCAGGTATCCTACAAATCTCTCCCCACAACACCATTACTGCCGAGGATCAAGTGTTCCTCACACTCAGGGGATCAAATAAATATGTGCAGCTGAAGCCAAGGACTCATGATTCCCACGTTTCCTTTCCACTCCCATTGCCATTCTTTCAGATGGAACGTCACTGTTTCCTTCTGTGTTTAATATATTTTAATGCTATTTCTCTATTCCTGTCACTTAAATAATAAATGTATTTGTAAAAAGGCTTCATTATTTTACCACCTTTGGTCTCTGCAGCAAAGGATTAATTCATAGAACATCATCAGTTAATTTCCATTAAAAAATGAAATGTATAACACGCTTTTAAGAGTTAAAATGACTGTGATCAAAAACAAACAAAACACCTACTTACCTACTACGCACATTATAATACCGATTGTCTGAATGAAGTATCTGAAGTTAGGTGATTTAATTAGGGATATCAGATCTGGGCTGCAAAAATCCAGGCAAACCACCAGTTGGCAGGAAGGAGACATTATTTGTCATGAAGAACAGTTTAATTGTTAAATGAGTCCACAAATGAAATGAACTTTTCCACCCGGGACAATCACATCTATTGCAATAGGTCTTAACAAATCTTGAAAATGCTTATAGTTCTCAACTTACAACCATTTGTTTAATGATCGTTGAAAGTTAAGATGGCACTGGGGGAAAAAGTGACTTATAACTGGTCCTCACACTTATAAGGCCCTTGAAGCATTCCTGTGGTTATGTGATCCACGTTCAGGCACTTGGCAACTGGCATGTATTTACAATGGTTGCAGCATCCCAAGGTCACATGACTCCCTTTTGCAACATTCTAGGGTTCTTCTAATAAGTAAAGTCAATGGGGGAAGCGGGATTCACTTAATGACCCTGGTAGTTGACTTAACCACCGTGGCAAAAAAAAAAAGTTGTAAAATTGGGCACGTCTCACATAAGACCGCATCACTTAGGAACAGAAGTTCTACAAGAAGTTCCTGTGGTTGTAAGTGAAGGACTACCTGCCCTATTCTTCCATGAAAAAAGGACACAGTTTGGGGTTCTCAAACATGAGGTCTTACAAGAATCTATACAAGATTTTGTCAGAGCCAAAGATACCGCCAGCAAGGTCAGAAAACTGAACACCACTGTAGGCTTACAGGCTGTGGAGTGGAGATCCAGTTAAGGGGTCTTCCAGCCAGGTCATGCAAACCATACCCTGGTTGAGATCTATTGTACCTGCTCGCTGTCAGGCATCTTGGCCGACAATGCTTCGAGGTGGCTGGGGGGGGGAGGGCCAAGTCTGGCTGCCCTTCTGCAAAGGGTTCCTGACAGGCAAGGAATGGGAAGAAGAGAAGAATGTGCAAGAGCCCTCTGCTAAACAAGGAGAGGGGAAAGAAGGAGGAAAAGAGAGGAGAGAAAGTTTTCTCTTCTCACAAGGAAAGAGGAGAAAAAAGAAAAGCAGTTTGGGCAGCTCCCAGTGGGACAGTTGCCTAGACTATATCAACCGAGATGTAATCCTGGAATAAATATTATGTATCAGCCCAGTCATAAATCCAAATGTTGGTGTTCTGGTGAATAAAAAATGCTGTCAGCTAAGTGGCCAAAAGATAATGTGTTTTGTAGCTCTATTTCATAAGCAGTTGATAAAAGATTTCTTTCTTTAATAGGTTTATGTTTGATGGCACACTATAATATGCCTTGGTTTTCTTTATTTCTGACTCAGCCAAGAGTTTTGTTTCCCTATATGACAAGATTTCGGTGTTGTAGCACTTAGGCTAATGAACAAGTCTTTGTGTGAAACGTATGATGATTTGAGGTGGAAAACCCAGATATTGTTCATTATGCTATTAAGGTGACAATGCACAATACACTGTCCACATCAAGTTATCCACAATGCACAACCCACATCAAGTTATCCTGATTTCAGATAACTACCACCCAGTAATTTTTAATCAGAAAAGATTTTTTTATTAGTGAATTCAACAAACCGAAACAATACACTTAGAAAGTGTGTGAGGACACACAGACACATACATTAAAATGTGAATGAAAGGTTTTGAAAAGGGGAAAAGAAGATCCCTGTAAAATATTTCAGTCTGTTGGCATGTTTTTAAATCTATAGCATATACGAGAAACAGACTGCTCCATCTCCTCATTTCTACCATATAAAGATATTTCAAAACAAATTGAACCAAAACACTTATCTTGGACGACTCTTTAGGATCTAATCCCTTCGTTCATTTGCTTAGGACCAGCAATATCCACAGAAACAAGTCACTTTCACCACAGAAACAAAATTGATGTTATAATGTTACAACACAAGATCCAATCCTTTGGGGCATTTGTGTAGCGTTGTCATACATGGATAGAGCTTGTGCCATGACATTGCAACCCTGCTAACATCAGTCTGATCTCCCTTATTGTCTCTTTTCCCATCTTATTAGGATAATTCTTTCAAATAATCCCCACGATCTATAAACCAAGGTTCTTCATCAAGTCTCAGATACCATGTTTTGGAATGCAGTTCAACATCATATCTTCATCTTTGATTAACTATTTTTTCTCCAAAGTCATGTTAACATATATAATAACTTGAGAGCTGAAACCAAAAATGGGCTACAAAGGAAGATGATCTGGGAATGAAGACAGTTGTCAGACTTGCCTCAACTTGGTCTTCTAAGTAAAAATGATCCTTAACTCCATTTGTTGAGAAACATATGTATAGTTTACTAGAAGTCAAGTAAATTACAGTAGTGCAAAACCAGAACTAAGGGTTTAAACCCATGGATTTCAACTCCCAGAATTCCCCCGCTAGCTTGGGTCCACAAGTCTTAAAACGTTACCAAGGTTAGACATCCCTGATCTAGAATGATTAAACCCATGATTGATAGTGGAGTTCAGTCTCTATGGATCCATTTGGTGAAAACCATGGTATATGGAAGTGTAATGTATTTGAATGTGTTTGAGCGGGAAAACCTTGCATCTTGATTGGTCAAGCAGCTGGCCAAGGTACTA
>JANHFQ010003212.1:96826-107195 GCA_032468035.1 Aparallactus werneri
GTGACCTTGGGTCAGTCACTTTATCTCAGTATAACACTTCCAGATTTTGCATAAGCAGTTGACATGTTTTAGTGCATGCAATGTTCTAACAATTAAGGATTTAGGGGTGATATTTAACAACTCACAATTACAAATCTTTAAAATTTCATTGATTCCCACCAACATTACACTGCTTTTTTCTGAATTCCAAATAAGCAATATTTCATATTCAAAAGTAGAACTCTTAAAAGGTTTAAATTCCTCATAGGATTTCCTTCTAGGATCTTTTTTTCTGTAGTATGAACATGTTATCTGGGATCTTTGAGTGTGGATACTTGATTTAAGTCAAAGGTTACTGGTTACTGGTTGCCCACTACTTCTCCAAACCATTTCATTTGCTACACAAGCCTCATTTGCAGACTGATCAGCAGTCCACAATCTTGAGTTTTCTCCCAAATACTTCTTTATTTCTTCCATGCGGTTTTGCTGAGCATAGTACTTCCTTGGAACTTTTCGGGAACAATCCCAATGAAGTGGAAAAGTCTGATTTCTGTCATTTTGTGAGATTTACAGCATGGATACAAGAACTAGTTAAATCAGTTCCAGCTAATATTTTAGTGGCCCTTATATGAATGTTTCATTCACAACTGGTTCACTTTAATGCCATTGCCAAAGGTCTGCCTTTCCAAAGGAATAATCTACTTTACATATTATGCAAACCAGTTCCAGGTGATAACTGAATAAATGAGAACTGAAGATACAGTAACCATAGGATGAACTCATACTTCTAATGCTGTATGTCAAGTGCCTTATCAGCAATGCATAACGGACAATGTGATACATTATATAGTTACACACAAAGCACATCTCTGTCATGCAATGGGAAGTAAAGCCAACAATACTAGAAAGGAAGGTGATAAATATAAAGCAGGGAGTTGTCAAGATGCATTGTGGACAGGTTAGAGCATGATTGGCAAACTGTACCAATAGGAGTGGTTTCTCTGCAAACACTCCCAAGTATGGCATTTTTTTCTTGTTGATATCAAGGCATCTAAGGTGGCTTTTCTTCAAAATAGAAATGCATGGCATGCTCATTAAAGGCCATGACAGGATAATCGAGGACTATTTATTTATTAAACCACATACTGTACTTTTGTTTCCTCAAACACAGTTTCTTGTTAAGTACCCTTCCTTCACCTTTACTTCTCTGAATTGAGATCTTTGTGGCCATTTAGTTCCCAGTTCCTGAATTCTTAAACACTGAAGTCATAATTTGAAATTTCAGTCATATATCTCTACTTACTTTTTTTACTAGGTTTTGGAAGGTCAGTATTCCTGAAAGCACAGAGACATGAATTTGGTGTGTTTCTTTATTTCTTTGTTTACAGCTTCCCATTTTTGGGAACCAGTTTCTGTAATGGAAAGCAGCTCTCATTTTTGAAGGCTGTTATAACTTACCATACTATGAGCTGGAAATCCCATTTTTTGTTTTGAATGCTGATATTTCACACTGGTCTTGGGACCAAAGTACAGGCTGTGTAGAAAAGTTATTGATGGAACTCATATTTCATTTTCAAGTTAGAGCACCTGTAGTTCAAGATTTGGTTTATTAATATAGGAAGAGTTTGGGGGTTTTTTTCTGCTCTACAATTTTGCTTATCTAAATCTCTCTTCCTCGAAATCTTGGGGAAGAAAACTATTTACCAGTATATTTCAATAGAACAGAATACATGGAGCTCAGGGTTGAACTGCAGAGTCCTTGGTGTTCAACATGGCTGTTTGCTTGCAGCTGTTTCATTCCCAGACTAGGTACCGTAATATCATCATTGCTAGTGAGTGTGGATTTTTGCTCTCTGTTTAAATATAGTAGTTTGCCTTGGCAATTTTGGGGTGTGCTTTTCTCTTTATTAGTTTCTTGATAAGGGTATTGTTTTAGGCTTTTCTGGTATTTTGGTGTTTATCCCTGTTTATTTGGATGTTGGTTGCTGCAGAGGATATGTTCTGGTCTTTTTATTTTCTTCTTAGCTTTGTCTCTTTTGAGTGGTGTATAAATATGGTTTATTGCTTTGTGTCTACTGATGAATGATATCTATATATTCTTTATATTCATTATTAATACTTATATTTCCTCTATACCTCTTATAATTTTTCTAGACAGAATTTGATTAGATAAAGAAAATAGTAAAGTCTGTTTGAACTGAGCTCACCTTGGCAATTTCATGAACAATGTCCATTGGACATACAGTATTCATACAATTTAATTGGCAAATGTTTTGCTATTACTTTTTCAAGAATATTTTTGACTTCTTAGTCTAACCTACAGTTCTGATAGTTTCTGGTAGTTTCCTATCCAAATACTAACCAAAATACTATACTAATACTAACCTGCTTAACTTGTTTCAAATATGTCTTTCCCAAGTGCTATAGCTCTGATCAATTTTGCATTGTCCACAGCTGCGGCTAGGTAAGTAAAAAAAAAGGAAGTAAAATCAAATCACAGATATCCCACACAAGCTATAACTGGCTTCCAGACAAACTGCTATCAAACTCAGCTATTCCCATTTGTGTTATGGAGATAATCCTGCCTTATGGGCTTGTTCCAAGTATTTCTGGGGTAATGTATGTGATAATGCAGCTGGAGCTCTTAGAAAATACACTGTATAAATGCCAAGTATTATTATGCTGAAAATCTCAATTTGTACAAACTGTAGGACATACAATCACTAAAATAGAACAGGTACAACCATTATGACCACAATTGAGCACAAAATTTCAGATGCTAAGTAAGATATTTCTTAAGTGAGTTTTGCCCATTTGCCATAGTTGTTCAGTGAATCTCTGTGGTTGTTAAGTTAGTAACATGGTTGTTAAGTGAATCTGGGTTCCACATTGACTTTGTTTGTCATAAGGTTGAAAAAGGTGATCACATGACCCCAGCACACTGCAGCAGTCATAAATATGAGTCAATTGCCATGCACCTGAATTTTGACCACATCACCATGGGGATGCTGCAAAAATCGTGTGAAAATGGTCAGAAGTCACTTTTTTTCCAAAGCCACTGTAACTTTGAGCAATCACTAAATGAACTAATGTAAGTCAAGGACTACTTGAATATGTCCTTAGTTTCATGAGTATTTTTAGACATGGCTTTGAATGCCTAAGTTAAATCATGCTCTTTGCTTCACCAGGACATAGTTATGAACACACAAATGCACTTTTTTTTACCTGCACCTCATATAAAATAAGCTACTCTTTAGGAAACATGACTATTTTCCTCTTTAAGGTAGGCAGATATGTAATTGCATTTGAGAATTTACTACTAAGAGTAGATATTTTTCTCTTTTTTCATAGACAATTGTCATAGTATTTTGTCTAGGAAATTTCAAAGGAGAAGGCCCTTACATAAAAGCAAGAAAATAAAACCCTCAGCAGTTGGGAGTTTCCAAATAATTATCTTCTCCTCCATACAGCCTTGGCTAAGAACCTATTTATATGTAATTTCATTTCATGGCTTATATAACCCTGTTATTGCTACCGCTTTAATACAGATGAATGCTTTGTAGATGAATATACCTGTGCAGAAATTAATATTCAGGATGAAATTGGTCTGTTCTACACTTTTTGTTTGTCCTTCCCCATTTTTAATTACCCGAGGACAGCATCAGGGCCTTTTTTACTGTATGCTTTAATCATAATAGTTGAATGATAAAACCATTATTGAAAGGAAACAATGCAATTATCAGATGCAAAACCATTTTAGAACAGCATCAGACTTCTTTCCAAAGGATGCCAATAAATCTTAGCTCTCCAGAAATTCTACTTCATATTCTGTAGCTAGCAAAGAGCAGATGTGTCAAGGTCCCAATGGACAAATAAGTGGCTTTTTGCCAAGAAATAAGTTACACTGTGTACTACAGAACATAAGATTTAAGTTTTACATACAGGCCAGACACAAGGTTTAAATCCTAAGCCTTTTCCTTCTGCCTTTTTGAGGCATCAGATTTTTGTACATTCTTTTCTCTTCCTTGAATTTTGTGAATATCTATTCCATATTTACACAGTCTGCCTGGGCTGAGAATCATAGCTTTCTGCCTTGCCAGTTTCAGCCCTTATAGATATCTAAACACTGCATTTCCATCAGTCTTGAGATGGAAAAGAAAAATAATGTCTACACAAGACTCCTAGTTAACATGGAGTAACTAGTATTACTAGTAACATGGAACAAGAGCTCCTATTGTTTCAAGTACTCACAGATGATTAATAATCGCATGGAATCTAAACAGGTCAGCATTCAAATGGACACACAGCTGTCAGGATCTTGGACAGAATACAGTAAGTGATACCGGTTGGAATATCCTATCATGAAATGAAACTGCAGGCAGCTGGGGTTTTAAGAAATTTAGGAGGCCTAGTCTTCTACTGCTTTCAATTTCCAAGCTACTGGGAATCTTCCTCAGAATTCAGGGTTGGGGGAAGGACTGTTTTCAGTCTAGAAATTATAGAAGTGCCTAGACTTGCCCCTAAATTGAGTCTCTGAGTTAGAAGACACAATACTGAATTAATACCATCACTGAAACTAAACACCATATAAGACCTGGTTGTACAGAAGTGAGATGTTTTCATGGGAAAGCTCATATTCTGCCCAGGTTTTCATAATTGTAGAATAAATAAAATTGTAATGAATAAACACTTGTATTCCATAAGGAAGAGCCATTTAATATAGAGTTTGAGCAGTTTAAATAAATATTGCTATGGCACAGGAAAATATTTCCAGAGTGATAAGTGTGTACCTACAGGTAGTCCTCAAGTTATGGTAACAATTTAGCCCAAATCCAGTAAAATTGGCAGTTTTACCATTTGGATAGCTAAATGAATTAACAGATATAGAAATGCATTTTGGCCAGTGTGGTTTTTTTTGTCGGACAAAGACAGCCTAGTGTTATTTATTCTGACTTTCTTCATATAGTCCAAGACAGCAATCAAAAACACTAAAAAATAAATACATAAAATAAATGCTAGTTAAAACCACCCAATATAGTTTTTAAAAAACAGTTGCAGTAATAGACATAATAAAATATAATAAAAAGGCAGAAAAAAATTAAGAAACAAGGTTTGTGCATAATTACAAAGGGCAAGCAATACAAAAATCCACTTTTTAAAAAGAAATTCATGAAGCCACTGCAAAATTAGCTGTAAGGCAAAAAGTATAGGAAACTTTAAAAAAAATTCTATAAAGGTTAATCAGCTCCTGATGCAACTTTTTGGGGACAGACTGCTTTTATCTTATATCTGTAAAAGAGAGAGCGATGTTAGTTGCATGTCCTCTATAGAAAACTATACACTCCACCAATCTCCCCCAAAATTGACACAGAGGTACCTTTCTGTAGTAAGATGGTCACTGTGGGGGGTCTCCAGCATGTAGGGGGGCTCTTTGCCCCCCAAAAGGGTGGCAAAGGGGACATCCCACACCAAAACAGCAGCAAACCTATACTGAGTATGTGCAGGATGAATGAGGAGGCTCTCTAGCCAATACAGGCAACATATGCAAATCGGAGCCTCTCCAGCCAATATAGGCAAGGAATGCAAATCAAGCAAAGAACACTGGGAATTGTAGGCTGCACATATCCCTGCTTGCAGCATGAGAACACAGCGAGGGAGGAACATCAGGCCCCATTTTCCCCGGGCGAAGCCAGATAATAAGCTAGTATAGTATATATAGAACTAGTTTGATCTAGTGGTTAAAGTACCAGGCTAGAAAGCAGGAGACTGTGAATTTAAGCCCCTCTTTAGCCATGAAAGTCAGCTGGGTAACTTTGGGACAGTCATTCTGTCAGCGCAACTCACATCACAGGGTTGTTGTTACTGGGAAAATAGGAGGAGGAAGGTGTGTTGGATATATTCTCAGCCTTGAGTAGTTTGTTAATACAAAGGCAGGATGAAAATAAAATAAGTAAATAATAAATAAATAAATAAATATTCAGTTCCCAGTGGTATTTGTAATAAACCACAGTGATACCAAAATAAATGATGATATGCACTAAATGACACAGTCAGGTAAATGACTTAACTGCATACTTGTGTGCCCCTATAATTTATTTATTTATTATTTGGACTTCTATGCCACCCCGCTCCCGAAGGATTCGGGGCGGCGTACAACATATGAAAAACAGGCAATACAAAGATTAAAAACATATTAAATTAAATAGTCCAAATACATCAAATTTTAAAAAACAGTGGGAAAAAGACATTTTAAAATTATTTTTTTTAAATTATTCAATTTAAAAAGGCCCGATGCACCCCTAAAATGCTTGGGGCATTTTATGTACTTGCAAACATAATTTATGTACTTGCAAACCAATGTTGGTTGCAAGTACATAAATTATGGCATTTCCATAATGCTATCCTATTTATTCCAATACTATGGTGCATCCCAGCATTATGGATGTTCACGTAGTGCAGGGGCGTCAAACTCATGTCATCACGGCGGCATCATGTGATGTAGTGGGACTTTTCCCCCCTTCACTAAATGAGGCATGGGTGTGGCCAGCATGTGATGTATCCGGCCCGTAGGCCAGATGTTTGACAGCCCTTACGTAGTAAGAGCCAGTTTGGTTTCGTGGCTAAGGTGTCAGGCTAAAAACCAGGAGACTGTGAGTTCTAGTCCCACCTTAAGTATGAAAGCCAGCTAACTGACCTTAACCTAGTCATTCTCTCTCAGCCCAAACCAATATCATAAGATTGCTCTTGTAGGAAAAATAGGAGGAAACAACTGCCTATTGTTTATAAAATAATAAATGCCAAATAGAAATGTAATGAATAAATAAACTATGCTGATCTTCTGCTGCATTAACCTGGATCTAGTGAACCTATCTGAGTTCAAGTGAAATTTGCTACATTTTTAATTGACAGAATTAAAAACCATTTCATTCTGTTAATTAAAATTTTGGCTTTTCAGGAACCTTTGGCTAGCTTCATAAAGGTGAGCAGCATTTCTTAGAAGAATGTCATATATCCTTAAATAAATATTATTCTCTCACTGGTTGAATGATAAAAAAAATTAAAAGGGTTATCATAAATTATTGATTTCTGAGTGTCTGTAAAGTGTCTATTGAATGTCTATTGTTACATACATTCATATTCAAAGAATTTAGTCGAGATATTTTTTCTATTCTACAAGTCTAGTATTGTGTTTCCTTACAATAATAAATGAAGTAATAAGTAATAAACGAAACAATGAATAACCTTAATAATTTTGTTGGTATTAGATTTGGGCAAGAATAAATATCCTAATTATTTGTAATGATTGTATTTAAACTGTATATCAAATAGAAAAAATGAAAGAGCTTTCTAAATTTAAAGTGTAAAACAAATGCCACAATGACAGAACTTTCCAATGATATAAAACAAATTAGATTAAAAATACTGAGATTCATTAACTTCTACATTTCTGCAGATACAGATTACAGATACAATCCAGCAGTTCCTTAGGCACCTGGTAGACATTATATTGTTATCAGAAATGTCTCGATATCATTGTGCTAATGTGTCAATGTATGTCATTTCCAGTTTGATAGAGATTTCATTTATGGATTTGCATCATGAAATACATGACATGATTCATTTGTGCAATGACATACATGTGACATCCCTTCCCTTAAACATTTTTTCAATGAAATTACCCCTGCATTCTTCACCAGCTCATTATGGGTGCAAGCCACAGTTTAAGAAATCCAGTTAAAAATATACAATGTCATTATTCCAATAATTCTTGTGTCTGTATATGAATGAACAGAAATTAACACGATTTCTCCACCACTGTTATTACTTTAACATGGAGGATAACATTTTGCAGAAAAGTCCTTGTCTCATGGGATTTTATTACTAGACTGGAAAAAAAATCCTGATTTTCTTTTTTCTTATGTTTCATGATTTCAAGGACTCTCTCTGTGGTATATGTAGTTTTTGACTTAGGACAACAATGGAGCACGCCAATGACAGTTGTAAATTGTGACTGTCATAAAACAGGTCACCCACGTGACCAATCCAATCTTACAATGTTTTTATGGTGTTCACTAAGCAAACACTGTAGTCATTAAGTGAAACATTGGTTTTTTAAATGCCAGCTTGGGACAAAAACTATCATGATCACAGGATGCTGCAAATGGCCATAAATTCTTGCCAGTTGCTGAGTGATTATATGATCACAGTGGTGGTGGGTAGCTATCAGAAATATCGAACCAGTTAGTATCACTGGAAGCTCCATTGTAACTTTTAATGAATATCAAGTGACTGTTCATAAATTGAGGATTATTCACTGGTTTAGACAGGTATGTCCTTCAGGTATAAGGCATTAAAGTAGCAATAGATAAAATGAAATTAAATTATCATCTCTTTTCTTCAGAAATGCCACAAAAAATATCTATGGAGTCTACAATACAATCCTTTCAACAAGAAGAACCCATTTGCGCTACTCAGGTGACCCTGAAGATGCAGATAAACCTTCAGATGGCCTCAACAACTCTCTAAAAGGAAGCAAATGACCAGCTGTCTGCAAGGACTATAAATCCTTCCATTCCCCACCATCCAGTCATAGCTGAAGAAGCTTCTTGGATGAGAAGCAAAATGTCTTCAAAGAAATCATTCCAACTTCAAACTGCAACAAATTTTGGTCACCATACTACAAAAAAGATGTTGAGATTTTGGGGAAAAAAAGTTCAGAGAAGAGCAACTAAGATGATCAAAGGCCTGGAGACTAAAACATATGAAGAATGGCTGCAGGATTTGGGTTTGACTAGTCTAAAGAAAAGAAGACTTGGGGGGGTGACATGATAACAATATTTCAATATTTGAGGGGCTGCCACAAAGAAGAGGGAATCAAATTATTCTACAAAGCACTAGAAGGCAGGATAAGAAACAATGTTTGGAAACTAATCAAAGAAAGAAGCAACCTGGAATTAAGGAGAAACTTTCAAAAAGTGAGGAAAATTAATTAGTGGAACAGTTAGCCTTCAGAAATTGTGGGCACTTCATCAGTGGATGTTTTTAAGAAGACACTAGACAGTCACTTATCTGAAACGATATAGGTTCTCCTGCTTGACTAGAACACCTCCAAAGTCCCTTCCAATTGTTCATGTTCAAAAACAAGAAAGTCCAGTTGCGTCTTGAAAAAGCACCTTTGGGTCCACATGAAATGGTATTATGAATTCAAGGTAAACTCCAGGCAGCACTGCTAATGAATTTGGAGTTTGATGAATCATCAAAAGAGTATATTGTCAAGTCTGTCATCTACATAGAGTTAATAATAATTTAATCCCATTAAGCCCTACATAAATAAGGTTTATCAACTTATACAATTTAGCTGACTAATGTTCCAGTCCAATGCACAATTTGTTTTGAGTGTTACTTTTTAGTAAACATGCTTCAGATTCATCTGTCAATCACATAGCCCATAAGAAAATCAGCTTGCTTATTTTCTAAATCTAAAATTATGGCACTTACTTTACTTTAAAAGGAAAAGAAAACTTCAGTTGTGAATGTCATGACTTATTATTTTGCATCGCTGTTCTTTTTAAAAATGGGTTGTGTATCTAAATTGGCATTTATTCTGATGCTCACGTAGGACAGCAGAAGATCGTGAGCAGCCAGGAAAATTTGTCAAAGAGATAATGGGAGGAAGTGGATTTTCCGAATATTAAACAATATGTCAAAGAGCTGATCTTTAAAAAGGTCAAGCTTACACCTTTTCAGAACTTAACACTCTCAGTATTGTCATTTAGAGTGAGAAAAAAAGAGGTGGAATTCAGCTTGTTTTAAAACCAGTAGGAATAATGCAAGATTCACTTAGATTTGAGCAAAGCTACTTGAAACAAGATGGATGGATGGATGGAGCCTTCTGCAAACATATTCCCACAGCTTATTGTAAATAGATATGGGGAGCTTTTCCATGTAGCTGTCTCATGTCAATGGGACATCTTGAATAAGATTTCTTGGTTGAGTTTGACCTTTCTGAGAAGTATATTGTTTGTCTATCAAAATTTTATTTTAGATCTGCAGTACATAATCTCCCTGTAGTGATAAGCGGGTAACAACTCTGTACAAACATATCAGAAAATAAGTTTTCTGTCTCTGTTATATGATAGCAAACACATTTAATCCCTCCTGGTCTGCACAGCAGTGTAAGGCTAACAGCAGAAGAGAGGAGCAAATGACCTATAAGCAGTTATTTCTGTGAAGGCCCATCTATAAAGTCCTGAATGGCTTGGGTACAGTCTATCTAAGGGAACCTCTGGCGCCGACCTCCACTGCCCGGTCTACGCCCACAGGGAGGGCCTCCTCAGGGAACCGACGCCCAGAGAGTGTCATCGGGCTGGGCCCAGGGGTAGGGCCTTCT
>JANHFQ010003212.1:143144-153516 GCA_032468035.1 Aparallactus werneri
ATCTGTGAGCCGCCCTGAGTCCATCAGGATAGGGCGGCATAGAAATATCATAAAATAAATAAATAAATAAATAAATATAGCAATGATGGGGTGGAAGTAGGATGTCTAATATTGTCTTCTATATAACTTTGGTAGTGAAAATCCTTGAAGCAGAGAGCGAGAATAGCAGCAGACCCCCAAGAATCAAGAAAGGAGCTCTGAGCGATTATAGCAATGGTGAACAGATTCATATTTCTAGGTATCTTCCTGGATTTTTTTACTAAAACGCCTGAGTTTGCCATTTATAACCATGTGCTCAAGATCATACATTTCCTCATCAGAAGTGTTATTTAGGAAGAAAACAACTCACCTCAATTTTGTTATTTCTACTGGAAAACCAATTTCCACAGGAAGAAAATTGGAAAGGCTTAGATATCCGGCAACAGTGTTTCTCAAATCCCGCAGCTTTAAGAAGTTCTCCGAGAATTCTTGGGAGTTGAATTCTCAGAGTTGAAATTTACACATCTTAAAGTTGCTAAGCTTGAGAAATATTGTCCTACTACAGCAATAAGGTAGGACTCCTGGAAACCCTGCAATGTGTGTTTCTTGCCCTGGCTTACCTGAAAGGGCTGGCATTAGTCTTGAAAGCCTACACAGGTTTCTCTTGTACTATCTTATATTAAACAACAAAATCAAGGGAGATTTATTTTGAATTTCTTTTTCACACTCCTTCTGTCTCAGGCCTGTGTAATCTCTTACCCAAATCCCTCCTTAATGGCTCACTTGCTTTTCCTTTCAAGGACTTTCTTACACTTTCTCCAAGGTCAGCTCTAAACTCCTTTCCAGTGTACCACAGTGCTGTAGGTACTCAGTAATACATCTGTTGCATTGCAACCATAACTAATTAGTTTCCAGGTGCAATTAAGGTGTTGGTTATTGCAGCTGAAGGTGTTGGAAGAGAAGTTTACTTTGGCTCTTAAGAATATGTGGGGATATTATAACAAGAATGGCCTAAAACCTAATCCACCAAAAACTAATGTCTGTGCATTCCATCTTAAAAATAGGCCAGATATAGCTTAATATTACTTGGGATGGTGTGAGTCTGGTACATTGCGAGAAGCCACATTATCTTGGTGTTACACTGAATCAAACATTAACCTTGAAAGACAATTGAAATTTAAAGCAAAAGATCTCCACTCTGGATAATCTCCTTAGGAAGTTGACTACAACCACTTGGTGTGCCCACTACCCCATCTACTCTGTGAATGGCTGTCCTTGCATTATGTTATTCAGCAGGAGAGTAGGCTGTGCACTCTATACAGGTGAATAGGGTGCTTAGTGATATGTTACTGGATGTTTGTGCCCCATCCCACTTGATAAACTATGTACCACATGGCAGAAATAGCTTTGTGAGGCATCAGAAGGAGTGTGGCACAAGATGTGGAATATGGAAAAGTGTTAAATGATCCAGCACACCCATTATTTGGCCAAATACCCCCTGCAAAAAGATTGAAATCAAGAAGGAGGGGTTTTTTTTAGATTGCATGAGGGAGATTGTTACTACACCTCAAACAGAGCGATTAAAAAGATGGAAATCTTAAATAAAACATATTCATAATTAAAACCACTTGAGGAGCTGCCTGGGAGTGTGGAGGAGAATAGCAATATAGCAATAGCACTGTATTTATATACCGCCTATCAGGGCATTTTTCAGCCCTCTCTAAGCGGTTTATAGAATCAGCATATATTGCCCCCAGCATTTTGGGTTCTCATTTTACCCAAGTAGACAGTCTGGAGATGTTTAAACAGACTGTGCACTGATCAGGCTAGAACTAAAGATTACATGGGAAAATGGAGGTTTCTCCCTGAGGATAAGGATATTTACTGTGAATGTGGCACTATTCAAACAACTATCCATCTTTTACAGTGCCCCTGGGACTGACTTCCACACAGAATGACTTGCTGGTCAGAAATATCTCTGCCATTAACATGGCCTAGTACTGGGCTAGAACTATATAAATCTATATTTTATTAAAGATTTAAATTTTTTTAAATATTAAATTAATAATTTCCTCTTTTCTTGTGGCTACATTTCTGACCCTAGACGAGAGTGCCACGATGCTGTAAACATTCAGTAATACCTCTGCTGATTTACAACAGTAGCTAATTAGCTTCCAGGTGCAATATAAGGTGTTGGTTATTACTAATGAAGCTAATGTGGGTTTGGGGCCTGTCTATCTAATGGACTATTTGTTTCTTATAGATTCTGCCTATCCTGAAGATTGGACAGAGTTGCCATGTTTTGGGTCCCATTGATTAAATAGTATAATCTGATAAGACCCTGGAATTGTGTCTTTTCTGTCACAGGGAAGGTAATGTAGGAAGAAAAATCAGTCCAGTTCCAAGATGGGAGAAAGACGCTGGAAATAAAATGGAGGCTGATTGGAAAGAAGGACTCTGTTTTTTGATGAGCAGAACCAACAACATTACATAGTTCTGGGACAGCTGAAATATTGGTTTGATGAGTACCTGGATTTTTATAGGGTTCTGAGATGCTGCAGGAGGTTGTGCAGTGTTGTGATCCTGGTGTCTTTTGCTATTCTAATGGTGGTGGGTTAATCATATTATGTCCTAAAGGTCATGTCCTGTTCTTAGAATTTGGGTGGGGGATGTAAATTTTAATCCCATTGCTGGAGGTGAAGGTGGTTTGTTTGTAAATAGGCTGAGCTGGATTTCTTAATGGGCACAAAATATCCATCTCTAAAGACTTCAGGCACCTGCTGTGTTTTACTATGCAGGAAGACTGGGGTTGCCTTTAAGAACATGTTTTCTCCATGTCCTCTTTGAGGAAATATAATTTTCTACCTCTTTTAATATTTCCCAAAATATTTCATTCTCTAGAAGTAGAGAATTGGGTATTCTCTACCTTCTGGAATAGCATTTCTCCTATCCTAATATCACTTCAATCGCACCTCAAAATCTGGAGTCCTCCACCCAAGCCTTGGGCTAAGGTGTATGGTGGACCTCAGGAATGTTGTGTGTCAAGTTGTGTGTTTTATATCTCTTTTATATCCTAGGTGCTGATTATTATTTTTAATTTATGATATTATTTTGATTCTTTAATTTTTTGATATTATTTAATATTGTATGTCTCCCAGGGTTGTTATAGACTCTGGTGGCTTTAGAGAATGAATAAATGAATATTTAAGGTTACCCTATGAAAACTCAATCCCAGTCTGTCAAGCTCCTTGTTAGAAATGCTAGAAGCCCACATATTCTTGCAACTTGTTTATTTATTGACACCATCCCCATCAAAGAATGAGGCTCTGAAGGGCGCACATCACTGGAGAATATTACACAGGCTTTTAGGTGTGAGCAGAGCAACTAAGGGAGCCACAGGGTGTGGAAAATCAGGCCCGTGTCTCAGCTTCAAAGAATAGGAGAAGCTTTCTTTACTTCACCGACTTTTTGCCATCCGCCCCACTTCATGCTGTTGCCTGTAATAAAAGTTGCATCAAGAGTTCAACCACTATTATTATCTGCCTTTTTGCCATTAAAGCTACTGCGGCTAGCGTATTGATGATTAATTGGGGATCAGAAATCATTGCCTATCATTTTCAAATCACTTAGATAATTTTAGGTTTTAAGCTTTTTCAGCTTATCATGATTTGAAGAGAAGAGACTATTTTACTTCTGAATGTTTTATTCTTACCTTCATTAGCTATTAATAGAAGCCCCTTTCTATTAACCCTAACCCTAACCCTTGCCTTGGAAGCTCCCCTATCTGGCTTCCCCAATGTCACCACATGTTCCCATGGAGAATATGAATGACAGGGTCGCAGAGCAAGACTACAGCAAACATTGCAGGCGAGGCCATTGGCATGTGTTATTTTAGAGAAGCTGAGAGATATTATTCATCAATCAGAACTCTTTCATCAGTTAACAGAATTAATTTTAAGCACCATTTGATTTTAAAGAGCTGGAGCCTACTGCCACGAGAGATTCCAAATAGAGTGCAAATGCAGCTTTTAAGAAGCAGTTGATTGAGAGCTGAGAGTCTGCTAATAGGCTTCCACCTTCTTTTCTCTTCACCCCTCCCTGTTGTAAAGTACTTCCAAAATAGCAGCAGTATTTTGCTGTGGGTCTAGCTTTCTGACAACTGCTGGCATAGAAGACTCTTGTGCCTTCCTTTGCAAGGGGCCTTAACACTGGGGAGGGGGGAGGGGGGCTGTTTTTCTCAAACCCTAGTTGCCAGGCAAATACGATAGCTCACCTGGTGCCTTGAGGCCATAGCAGTTGCAAAGAAGATGTCAGGTGAAACGCTGGGCATGTTTGTTCCAGACACACAGCAAAACTCCCATGGGGGAGGGAGGGTGCTGCAGGCAGGAGCTGTGTGTTTGACAGGCTTTCTACAAGCCCAGGCCCAAATGCAGCTGGTATCGTGATCTGTGACCATTAATGAGCAATCCTCCTCTCCTGAGGAATGCATCCTGCATCCCTTCCTTCCCATCTTTTAAATTGCAAATTATTACTGTTATTATTGCTTCAATGTTTTATTGGCTTTTAATGTTTCCAAGCCGCCCAGAGTTGCCTCTAGGTGAGATGAGTGGCAAACAGAGTCTAAATAAATAAATAAATAACTCTAAACTCTGCTGTTTCCCAGAGGCAAGTCAAGCTGCATTTTGCTACTTACTTTTTAAATAAGTCCTGAATATTTCAAAATAACTCTGCAGGCAATTCCATGCAGATTCCTAAGCTATTGTTTAAAGTGCTGACTGTCACTCTGTCCTGGGGACTAGAGTTTGTCCTACAAATCTCATTGACATGAAAGGAACAGAATAATCCCAGACTTTATGGGAAAATTGAAGGCTTAGATTTGCTGCTCTTTTGTCTTGCTGTACTTACAAACAAAAAAGTGTTGGTTTATCAAAGAATAAAGACTTATATTCTGTTACCAGTTGGATCTCAAGGTGCATGCAGCCCTCAGCCTAATTTCATAAGGCTTTCTACCCAACTACTCAACATTTTCATAAGTGACCATTTCATACCTCTAGTCAAAGCATCTAATCTTTCCATAACATCTCTCTAAAAAAAATATGAAAAGAACATTTTCAGGAAAGGTTTAGATAACCTCATCAACTTTTGACACATCTTCAGTTTTTCTCACCATTGATGTGTGATGGTAGAAATATAGTCCTCACCAGAAAACAATGTTGGCCAGCTTTGATCCAATATTGTGTGTCTTTCTTTCAGGCGGTTTCTTGAAAGAGGAGTGACTGGTCTAGCTTAATTTAATGAATTTTGAATGAAGATGCAGCGTTTATAAAAGGAGTTATAGGCATAACTTCTGAACTGACTGGTTCAAGGGCTGTGTATGGTTCATTAGTATCCCTCTTGCAGTTCCAGGAAGCGTGGGTCTAAAAATGTTTTGTTGATGATAATAATTTGAAGAGGCAAAATGTAAAGGCTTAAACTTCAAGACCTTTTATCAAAAACTTTTCCCTTTGAAGCCCCCAGCCCCATCTGCATTTGGAGTGCAGTCCTTGACATTCCAATAAAACTGAACATAGCCTCAGGTTGCTGTAAGTTACATTCCGCATACTGAGATAAATTCTTACCCTTCCGTGTATAAAGAGAATCAGAAAAGTTGAGAATTCTCTGTCATTGATATACTGTTAGCTTCTCAATAAGGACACAGTCTGGTCAACTAACTAAACAATTCAGCTCTGCCCATGTCAGCAGACCTATTGGAACTTTCTGGGTAATGTCTCATTGCTTTTTTTTAATATGGCCATTACTCAGTGGCATAATTTTGATGTCTTTATTCAAGCTACTATGGTGCCACACTGTAAAATTGTATTTTTGTAAATGTTGCTCTGTGTGGAAGAATCTGCTACTTAATGTAACTCCTCTCAGATTTTGAGAGTTGCAGAGTTGACCATAGTTAAATTCTGTCAGATTTTGACTCGGATTGTGTGCTCACAGCATTTAGTAATATTCCCAAGAGATGAATTCCAAACCTGGACAAACCTGATTATCAAAAAGAAATTGGTAGGATTAGCTAATTAAACTCAGGTGATTTTGTCTTATTTTTACACATAAGTAGTGCTATTTCGATCTTGGTGCTTGACTATTAATGAAGTCTCACGTTGTACATCAGAAGCAAAATCCATTCATGCAATTGGACATAAATTGCCTGCATGGCTTTTTCTGCTGCAGTGCTGATGGTGGGCCTGGCTTCTGCTCCTGGATTGTAAATCATTCAGTATTTTATGTAATAGTTTTTGCAAACAGCAAAACCTAAGAAAGTTGCTTGGCAGGTGTTTAGAAATAAAGTGCTTCTAATAGTAAGAAAAAACCAATTATCTTGCATCATTTGCAGAAGTAGGATTCCACAGAGACAGTGACTGGAAAGTGGGGGGAGGAAAGCAAACATCACCTCTTCTATTTGCTTCCTTTTGCTGCTCAACCTGCATTTTGGCAGCCCTTCTCTCCAACTACATGTTAGCCATGCTAGGTAGGAGCACTGGAAATCATAGATCTTCTGTAGCATTGGACTGGGGAAGGCTTTGCAAATGTTAAAGGTGAAAATGTTGAATGAGGACCAGAGAAATCAGATCCAAACCCTGTGCAGATATGGAGTTTATAGATTAATTTCATCCAGTAATTGTCTATTACTTGAATCTGCCCTGCAAACTTGATGTGAGGATAAAATGGGATGATGGGAAAACTCATTGGTGGGAGAATCAGATTTTTAAAAAACTTTGGATATTTCTCTCAGTCCTAACATTATGTTTGCCTTAAATTCCAGATAATAGAACTGGGAGATTCCAGGATTCCAGTTTAGATTAGGACACAGCAAAGGTCAAAATATTAAATACCTCTATGCTCCTCTCCTCCCTTCCCCTCTAATTACTATCTTTCTGCAGGACTTTGGATGATGGACTCTCCACTAACAACATAATGCTGACGTGTAGTATGTGTAAATTCCTTCTGCTAGTTTGTGTTTCACCAGTTCAGAACTATTAAAAATTCTATGGATGTATTTTAGGGATATACCGTAGTTACTTTGCTCATTATTTTCTTAATGCTTTTATTGAAATGGATTGGGAAAATGTTCTGTGTCTTTTAAACTGTGATCATTTTAACATCCTGTTCAGCTTTATTAGACTTACACTGGTACATATTTGCTTTGTCAAATGCTTTGACTGTTCTAAATTTTAATAAATTATATTGATAAATTAATAATACATACCAGGTCAGGCTATTGGAAGGTGACATGGATAAGTTAGGAATGCAGTTTCTGAGTGCGGCAAGATGTAAATATCCTGAGATATTTGGTATCTGTCCTCCCCCTTTCTGGCAGAATTACGATGCTTTCTCTGCCTTTATTTGTGCTGAGGTATAATGATCCTATCAGGAAGATAGCTCCCTCTTGGGCTCCTCACTGATTGAGTGCTCTTGATGGGTAGAGCAAACATTCCTTCAGAGAAAGCACTGCAGGAATTTACTCAGATCTGAAGATGCTGGTCCTTTTGTCAGCGAGACTGCATTCCATAGCCTTTATCTCTGCCCCTCCCTCCTCCTCCTCCTCCTCCTCCTCCTTCCTCCTCCACATGCCATTCCTAGCCAGAGTTCAAGTGAGCTGTGCTTGCTGGTATGAGGGCTTGAGCAGGGGTTACCCTGGGGATGTTTCTCCAGCTCCAAATCCCATTAGAGAAGACAGTGACTGATGGGAGAAGCAATCCAGCATCAAGAGAGAAAGATTGCTATAGTCTACACATCTGCACTGATGTAAGGTGTCTCAGTTACTCATCTCCCTCTTGTGTGCTAGTTAGAAAGAGGACCGAGTCTGTGTGGAAGAGTGGAAGGAACAAAGAATTAAATGTAGAACACAGGTAGCTTTTTGGAGTTTAGCTATTTTTTATTTATATCCTGCCTTTATTATTTTTTTCAAATAACTCAAGGTGGGGAACATATCTGATACACCTTCCCTCTCCTATTTTCTCCACCATAACAACGCTGTGAGGTGTTTTGGGCTGAGAGAAAGCACCTGGCCCAAGGTCATCAAGCTGGCTTTTGTGGCTAAAGCAGAACTAGAATTCATGGTCTCCTCCTTTCTAGCCTAGTACCTTAACCACTAGACCAAACTGGCTCCCTTAATGCCTTTATTGAAAGGAATTAATATTAATATTTATTTAATGAGTTCATAAAATGCTGTTTGTAGGCAGGCCTTGCAACACCATCTAGACTAGGCTAAAAGAGGTTTGATAATTTGTGATTCAGCGTGTTTTGGGGAAATCCAGCCAGTGCTTTAGAATGTTGTCTGAACCAAACTAACACACTGGTTGAGTCCTAAGATGCTTGTATTGGAGAATGTGCATCTTTTCATATATGTGTGCTCCTGCCACAGGTTATCTCATTAAAATTTTCTCCCAACTGAAATGGAGGACAGAACTGGGAAGGCAAGGAAATAATATTGTAGTTTGCTTAAGATTGTTTGGAAAGTTAATGACCAAGATGGGATTTTAAGTGAGAACTCTCTATCTTGCATGGACCATCATTTACTGTTCAGCAACAGCTATTGAATAGAGTTGCATATTGCTAGGAAAATTTGAGGCATCCATATTTTGTATTTGCCTTATAATTTGCCTTAATACAGGGGCCAGGTGTATTTGCAGGGGAGAAGGTGGCTTCTTTCCTCTTACAAATTGGGATAACTTAAACCTCACTAGTTTTAAGGCCCTTTCTTCCAAGAGTTTCTCAGGAAAATACAGTATAATCAGAACAGGCTGCAGTCACTCAGACCAAACTATCAGAGGTATCTTGATAGAGGTATCACTAGGAACTACTTTTGTTTTCCTTTGTTAAGCACTACTTTTATAATTTTATAAGATGATGAAGATACATGAGTCCCTTTGGAAGGGACTGATTGTTGCTTTGCCCAATCAAGCAAAATGCCCCATCTGTGATGTCATAAGTCTATCCAGCAAATCAGAAAATTACCCAGCAGTTAGATTTTTCTTCCTAATGATTCTGTGGTTGAACAATAAAAACCGATACTATTTTTCCTGCATAAAAAGGATTATAATGGTAGAGGCTTTTAGCATTTTTGTTTTTGAAACACAAAAGATGAATTTTTTCTATTCAGACCTCTCAGCTTGGAACTGTTAATCAGATGCTTTAGATAGTACTGTTGTGTCATTCCAAAACCAGGGATTTGTCATACTTCCATTAAATGTTCTCCTCTGTAAATAACTTTTAGCTTTTAAAATGTTGGGTTTTAGATTTGTTTTTTGATTGAAACACTTGCAATAAAATTGAGGCATAAAAGCACTTGCAATAAAATAAAAAATAAATCTTATTTTCCCTTGACATGAAATTGTACATTGTTTTCCAGCTTCAATAGTAGCCAGGTACAGAGGTTTATAATTGAAGGTTTTTGCTAAGGATTTAGTTTTGATTTTACAAGAGCCTCAGTATGAATTAATGAAATGTTTGAAGGAATTTGGTGCATTAGCTGGCTTTAAAATAAATAAACATTCCCTCCCCCCCCAATATGTTGGTTAAAAATATGATTATGCAACATCAAGACACCTTGATGAAAAGGTCTGGCTTTAAAATTGAGAAGAAGGTTGAATATATAGGATTCATATTGTTTAATATGAATTGTATTCTGTTTTAGAATAATTATACTAAGATATAGAATGATACAGGTAATTCTCAACTTACAACAGTTGAGCCCAACATTTCCATTGCTAAACAAGACAGTTGTTAAGTGATTTTTGCCCCATTTCTTTTTGCCCCATCTTTCTTGCCAGAGTTGTTAAGTTAATAACTGCAGTTATTAGTAACACAGTTGTTAAGTGAATCTGGCTTCCCCAATGACATTGCTAGTTAGAAGGTTGCAAAAGGTGATCACATGACCCTGGGACTCTGCAACCATCATAAATACATGTCAGTTGTCAAGTGTCCAAATTTTGATTACGTGACCATGGGGAGGTCATAAGTATAAAAAAACAGTCATGTCACCTTTTTCAGTGCCATTGGTTGTAAGCCAAGGATTACCTGTATTAATTACTTATGGAAGTGGACAAATTACAACTGTCATTGTTGGCTGGAATTTCAGTAATTAAATGAAGGTTTTGCCTAGAATGTTGTTCTTATTTCATACAATGCCAATATTGACAACCACTGTGCCATTTAACCAATGGCAAAAAAAGATATTTCCAACTTTGTATGGCAAGATAATAAAACCAAGAATTAAATATACTGTAAATTGTTGCAAGATGTTAAAGAAAGCCATGGGCTAGGACCAGTGGTGGGATTCAAAAATTTCCCCTACCGGTTCTGTGGGCGTGGCTTGGTGGGTGTGGCTATGTGTTCGGCCAAT
>JANHFQ010003217.1:10869-22114 GCA_032468035.1 Aparallactus werneri
GCCACGGCTTCCTGCAACCCTCTGCCAATGAAAACGGAATTCCGTTTTCACTGGCAAAGGATTGCAGGAGGCCGTGGCAGCCGAAAATAGAGCTCGGGAGCCCATTTTCACTGGTAAAAGCACTGTGGGCTGGTCCTTCACTGTTTCCTGGACGGCCCCACGGGCAAGATCTAAGTACCCGTGGGCCAGATCCAGGCAGATCCAATGACTTTGAGTTTGACACCCCTGTTCTAGCACATGCTGGAAATGCAATTCTGCTTGAAGGCAAAATGTAATCCAGCTTTGGTACCTCCAAGAGACTCTCAAAATGATGTTCAGGAATCATTCTGACCTTTGGGAGACAATAACATGGGGGAAGGAAGGCACACTGAGGTATTTTAAAACTGTAGTGCTAAGGCCCATCTTTTCCAAGATTATGGGTGACACTTGTTAAAGCTAGCAAATCTGAGCTGCAGGAATCTGGCTAGGTAGTGGATGGCAGCAATGAGATACAGAAAATTATAATTTTTTCCTGCCATCCTAGTAGTAATCAGGAATTTTCTAGCTCAAATATGCCAGCACTCATAGATGCAGGGATGAGAGTCCTGATGGGTCATTATTATTACCTGAAGTCAAAGGGAAAATTCCAGATTCTATTGTGGGGCCCAGTACACAGTGGACGTTTTAAGATAGTCAGCGGGTTCCTTCAGATGATCAGTCATTCTATTTCCCAGCCCTTAAACTGAAACGAGCTTAAAATACATTCAAGGTTACACTGGAACATTTTGAGTATTTCCAGTTCAATTTAGACTTCACAATGCTGTTAGTACAGGAATATTTGCCAATCTAGACCTCACAGAGAAATATCAGACAATCAGCATTTCACCCTTATGGTCACAGTAAAGAAGAAAATGATCAACTAAGCAATGCCCACTTGCCATCAGTAAATGTCTCTTCTGCCTCCTTAGGTCCATGTCTAAACATATACCCCTTTCCTCCCTTCACAAAAGTAATAGAAACTAAATTGCTAATGGTTCTTGGTGCTTTTCTGCTTGATTGGTGGCAAACCTCTGTTGCCTTCATAATTGCTGGTGCTAGTGTGCTGTAAGTCCTGCTAAAATTTCCTACCATGTGTACACAAAGTACTACTTCCATCCCAAGGCAATGACATTTTGTGATTTCTGAACTGGCATTTGTTTCCTGGAAATCTATGGAACCAAAGCCAGTGGCACACAAATATATCAAAATTGTTTTGAATGGTAAGCCTCTGACTATAATACGTAATCAAAGTGGGATTCATCTGGCCCCTTTACTAGGACTGTGCCTCCACCTGGAGCCCTCAAAGTGAGAATTTTTCAAGAAACACAGTTTGAAAAATTCTTCAAAAATGCGAAGGCCACTATAGAAATTTGCAAAATTGCATAATCAAAGTACTGGGTGGTGGAAATGCACAGCATAATACTGTTTTGTAGACAAATACTGCAATCCTAAGCAACAAGTGCTGGCAGGTAAATTATAATAAGAAGCACATTTTAAATTATATCCAAATATATTATTAATATAAAACAATCTCGTTTCTCTCTACATATACAAAAGAAGCTCAGGATTTTGCTTCTCTAAACGGAAAGAGAAAAGTGACATCTGCAGATTCTATATTTAAAAAATGGGAGATAAATCATTCATTGTCTTTGTTTTTAAGCATCAGAGTACACTGAAATTCTTAGGGGCAGCCAAAATCCATCACAGCACCACATGCAGCCTAATTTGAATGCCTGTAATCTTCTCCCACATTTTAAGTAGAAGCAGACTCCAGGAGCTCATCATATGGCAGCTTCACTCACATCCCTTCTTTTTGGTTACATATACGGTACCTTATGAAGAATTCGGAAGAACTTGGGTATCTTAATGAAGGCATAGTCCTAATATAAACCTTGGTATAATATGAGGAATGCCATTTTATAAACCATCACATAATCAGAGGCACATCTAGAAATAGGGAAAGAGAAATTCCAATCATTCAAATGTTATGGCTTCTAATTATGGTTAGGGTACTAGCACTCTCTGATTTTTAGTTTAAGGGTCGAATTCAAAAAATGTGTTACACCATAATGCAATAATCTGAACTAAGTGAACATATACAATACGTGCATGACAAATAAATTTTAAAATGAAGTAAATATTCTGTGCACATGAGACACCCTGTAACATCTTCTGTGTCCTCTCCTTAATATTCTATGCGGGATGTGAAATGGTATTTTTTCCATAAGTATCTTCTTTCTAAAACCTAAAATTCATTGTCTAGAAAGGGAAAGAGGTGAGAAGATAACTATATGAAAAACATGTAATGGAGAATCCAGGACAAGAGAAGATGAAGATGACTAAATTGCAGACTTAAAAACACCACCAGGTTTTCATAGGAAAATCCAATTCTTCAAATTTACTCAAATATCACTGCTGTTTTCTCACAAACCTGTCACTTTTATGTCAGTGACAATAAAACATTCTTCATTCACTGAGATGTGAGGCTTTAGACTTTGTGTTACAAAAGGGCTTGGGATGCTGGAAAAAGTTATCTCATTTCTAAACAAAATATTGTATGTCAAACACAGAAGAGGGGGAGAGAAAATACTGAGGTCAGATTCATTCAGATTAAATTCAAACCACTGTCTTATGACTATCCATGTACTGTCTGGCTTGTCTAGCTATTCAGGAATGTAACCACACTGGTGTGGGAATTATTGTTGTTTTTTTTCTTCCAGATGAACCATGTGCAACCTAAACTTTGCAATAGGCTTGAAACTATCAGGAACATTGCCAGTGAAACTCCTATTCACATGTGATTCCTCCCTTTTCCTTTAAAACCATGCAAATATATTTTTGAGTGCTTGGTATTTTGTACTGGGATGTATCTATGTTTTTAACTTCTATTCATTATTTCTATGCAATAAAACAGTACCAAGATTTACACTTTTACTAAGCCATAGTAGTTTGCTTACTCATTGTTTGACTAAATCACATTTGGCTTGGCTCATGGTGCACAGAGCACAGTAGTTAGACTCAGAGAAGACAGTAACTCAAAACCAAAACATACCACTGTGGTGCAGTGATGTAATAGTATGTGGCAATAACCTTGGGAGGCTGAGCCCAGAGATGCTGCCTAGGGAACAGTCAAATAAGAGACAGCACAGTCCACAGCTAGATAGTATGGGGAACAAGAGGCTCAGAGATACCCTTCCTAATTTCTCACTTTTAGCTATAGAAACTCAATGGGTGACTTTCGGTCACTCACTTCTACAAGTATACTATCCTAGCAGAAAGATAAGATATATATCTAAGATTACCAAATCTGGACTGCAAAAATCAGTTGATCACAAGATGGCAGGGAAGTTTCATGCATCTCTTTTCTGCCCTCTCATGGTCACCTGGGGTTTTGCAGTCCCATCTGGTATCTCTAACAAATTTAACAAACAACCAAATTTTAGTGTAATGTGTTAACCAAGTCAGTTATAATGAGCCAAGTAATAAGACTTCCATGTAACCAAGGACATCTCTTGGTTTGGATACAGCTCCACTTTTATACACCTTAGCATCTGCTATTGAGGCTCGATAGGTAGAATTGGTCCAGGAAATATCATCTTCTTGATTATGGTATTTATTAGATATTATGGCAGAGGGGAGTATAATGAGGAAGTGGGAATACTTCAAATGAGTGTTCTTGGAGTCATCCTTTTGCAATATCGAAGCAAAGATCAAAAAACTTGGGCAGAGAATAAAAACTTTCCTCTAGCACTGAGAAGAAAGTACATCTTCCCTAGAAAAGAATTTCAGAGTCTAACCACTGCCACCATAAAGTCTCCATTTCTGGCTTTCTTGCCTTTTATCACAACAGTTTATAACAAGGCAAGAACAAGAAGCACCTTCAGACACCTTTCTCTTGTGGCAGTTTTAGTTTAAAAACTATTTGAGATTAGATTAGTCCAAGATTCCGAGTAACAAGTGTACAGTCAGTATATAGCCTTTAGAAGGCAAGAGATGTCAATATGACATGGATCATATGAGCCACAAACCATGTTGTTGTCAAGGATATTGCATCATGCAAGAAGTGGGCCTTCCATCATAGCAATTATTCATGGATGGGAAGCTGGCTGGAGGGAAATACTTTTGAGACCTATGAAGGCTCCAGAGATGGTGGCTAGGGATTTTATGACATCAAAGCCCTCCAAATGCTGGACTTTGTTGGGAAGGGGGAAAATGGAAGAATATGAGGAGAAAAACAGGAACAGGTGGTTTATGCCTAGTACCGTGTTTCCCTGAAAATAAGACCTAGTCTTATATTTGGGGGGCTCCAAAATAAGCACTAGGGCTTATTTTCAGGGAAACACAATTTTAGGGGGATACACCCTGCTGGGCACCCCCCGGCATGTGCATAAAAGGAAGCGAGTGCTCAGGGGGCCATATTCTCTGGCAGCAGCTGCAGCTTGCTGACCCCTTGGTCGGCACACTCTGGGGCTGCACAGCCCACTCAGCATAGGTGAATTGATTACCTGTCCAAGCAGCAGACAGCGGCAGAGTCACGGGAAAAGGTACGCAATCTAGACATGCTGTGCAGGCCATAGAAAAGCTGGAGACTCGGTGGGCTGGAGCAGCCAGCCAGCCATGGGAAGCTTGTCTTCATGCAGCGGCAGCGGCAGCAGAAGGAAGCAGAGGCCCGGAGGACGGAGGTACGCAATCCAGATGCGCTGCATGGGCTGCAGGCAAGCCAAGAGACAGTGGGATGGGGGGGCAACCGGCCATGGGAGGCTCCGTCTCTGTGTTTCTCAGCTTGCCTGCGGCTCACATGGAATGTCAGCATCATCTGCCTTCCCCCCCCATGCCTCTGCCTCCATCTGCTGCCGGTGCTGCCATGCGAAGATGAATCTCCTGTGGCCACCCAACTGCTCCAGCCCACCAACTCTTGGCTTCCCCACAGCGTATCTGGATTGCCTGCCTCTCCCCCACCTCTGCTTCTGCTTGCTGCTTGGACAGGTAATCAACTCACCTGTGCTATGCAGGCTGCTGCTGCCGGACACCGTCGACCCCCATGTCCTCGCTTCCTCCGGTGCTGGCCATGTCCCCCCAAGCTGAGACGATCCTTACTAGGGCTTATTTTATTTTTGGGTAGGGCTTTTATTAGGCGCACATTTAAAAATCAGGCTAGGTCTTATTTTTTGGAGGACTTATTTTTGGGGAACCACAGTGAAATCTTAACTCACAAAAACAAATGCAGAAGGCCAATTAAAAAGTTTTTCAAATCCTTTCTTCTGACCAAAATCAGAAATAGAGTTGCACCTTTTCTTGGGTGCTCTGGGCTCCACAAAATTGAAATTGGGTAGACAGGTTGTTCACCCTGACCACGCATTATGAAAATTGAACATTAGGAGAATCTAATTTCTTCATTGCACAATTCTGTGTAGTAAACATACCTCTGATGTGCAAATTATCAACAACAAATATTCACAGTATATAAAATATAGTGTTTAAGAAAGAAAGGAGAAGGAAGAGTTGGGGTGAAAGGAAAAGCTCTTGACAGAAGGATTAAAATTTATTGCTGGTGTGTCAGAAGCATCAGGCCGATTGATACAGGCAGTTGTTAGTATATTTTGGATAACATTCAGAAGAAGGAGTCTGCCAGTGAAGTTTTAAATTATCCCTTCTTCTGGCTTGTAATAATTAGTAAGTAGTGTAAATAGCTGCAAATAAAGAACAAGTAACACATTGGAACTCCCTGCCTCAGGTTATTATGGAGGCAAGAAGCTTAAAAATTGAAAGATGGCAATGAGTGAGATTAGTACCTTCATATTAGTTAGAATGAAAATTACAAAGTTCTCATCCTTCAGGCTATTCAGCATTATGAAAACTTGTTCTTCTCATAGAAGTTAAATTCTTGTGCGCAATTATGAGTTTGATCAAGTGCACTTCCATGGCAGCAGAGAGTACTGCAGACAAATGGTAGAGGAAGTTGCAAAGTAAATGGCTCTTGAACCTTTTCGGTGTTCCTAAAAGAATGATTCAATATACACCCCTTTTTTCAAAAAAGCGCTTAGAACCAATAACTTGTCAAGTGTGAATTTGATAATATTCTTTATGGTCCACTTCTTCTAAGTACTGTACACTCACTTGCACATAAATCAGTTACCTTTGCACTGAGATACTTTTAGAAAAAGCCTATTCAGTATTGGGACAATATTTCAAATCTGCTGGTTTATTGCTGAACGCACTGACCTTGTAACAAAATTTCTTTTTTATTACAGCTCCTCATAGCATTAGCCAACAGTGCTTGGTGTACTTCTGGAGATTCCTATATATTTCTAAGCCTCGTAACCTGAGTAAATAAACTTATATGAAAATATTCCCGTTTGTTTCCTTGCTTACCTAACATTTAAAAACTTTGAGAATCTGATATTGGGTGGAATTTGAGGATAATTTTACCTCAGTATGAACTTATCTATGAGTTTATTTTATCCTCCCCTCCCTTTTTCCCCCTTGTTGAAATATTTTTTTATTTCATTTGTTCTTGCTGATTTGTTCCTTTTTCAATATTTTTGAATTTGAAAACAGAAATACTACTATTCCCTCAAAAACTACAAAAAACATTTTGTATTCTAGCTAACAGCTGAAATTTTATGGGTGTGTCTGTGATTCCCTCCATCTTTTTGCTGATTTAGTTGCTGTGCTTTAGTTCTCATCTCCAACAACTATTACTGTAGAGTAGATAATGCTCTATTCTGCAGCCATTCTTCTGTGTATCTTTGTGTAATTTTTCAGCAATGTTGTCTGCATTATGGAAATCAATGTGGGATGAGGAGGCAAAAGGAGTTAAATAAAAGCATCTTTTCTACTTTTTTTTTACTTTGTAATTAAGCAAGTAGCCATTGGTACCTGATAGATGATGTTGGTAATACTAAAAGCAAGAGATTGCTTTCGCTGTCTGCAGTATTGATTAGCAGGAGAGGAACTGAATTAGGATTCAAACTAGCAGGGATTTGTACCCAAGAAGATGCCATCAGGAGCCAATTTGGATATTTTTACCACATCAGATGAAGAGACAGCACATTCCCTTGGTTTAATTGAAAGCTGGTGCTCTGGGTTTGGCTTAATCCGCCCTCCTCCTCCATTAGATAACGTCTCGCTGAAACCACACTCTGCAAGCTCACAACATTCCAATCTGCTGATTCCAAGTGGCTTCCTGCTGGGGCTCTCTGCTGTGCGAGCAATACATATGCTGATGGGGCAGAACAACACCTCAGTCCTTTTCTTGTCTCTTTCCAATCCTGGGCACCAAACTAGCAAGAGATATCCTAGCTGAAGAAATCATGCACCACCCAGGGCATGACCTCTGCTGGGAAAGTAGGTGACTGCAAGAAAGCAAGAAGGAAGAAGCCAGGAATGCTGGCGGGTGGCCCTTTAAGAGTTAACAGGGATGAATGGTATAAAACAGAATAGACGTGATCAAAAATCTCCAATATGTCCATAGTGGACAGTGGAAAGATGTGCTGACCTAGCATAAAGGGCTTGAAAGCATATATTGCTAAAATGAGGCAGACATGAATGGAGAATGCAAAAGGCCTTGTTGCAGTGCTGTGAAGATATGATGACACTGCTCACTGTACATCTCCCAAATTTTCTATGTGATGGTGCCAATCCCAGTTATGCCAGTGTATATATGTATATATATTTCATCTTATGTTTTTGATGGACAAATAAAAATGCAAGGAAGTGCTGGCCTCCTAACTTTCTTTGCAGTAGCTGGGAGAACTACACACATGGTACTGGATGACTGATTGGGATATTTCTAGTCATACATTGCTGATGCTCAGAGTTAAGGTAAATAATTGAGGGAAGAGGGATCTCTGCCATCTCAAGCATAGCCAGTAACTAACTGGATGTAATAGAGGAAATTTAGTTATTATTCCTTTCTCTTTTCCACCTTTAATTAAAATAAAGGAAAACAGGAGCTCAGAAGAAATTCTTATGAGATGTCCCTGCACGGGATTCAGTTCTGTGCAACCTTTCCCCTTCAGTTTTTTGAAATGAAAAACAGAAACTGGAAATCACAATTAAAAGCGTTTAGAGGCTTCTGAAAAGGTATTTAACACTTTCTGTGCTGTTTTTTCACCTCGCAAAGTAAACCAAATCATTGCTGTATTTTTCTATGCAGGGAAAAGTGCACAAGCCATTATATGTTTTTTATTTTCCAGAGAAATAAGCATAAATGTCCTTGCATATCATGCCTAATATAGTTATATTTCTATATTGTTGATTTTGACATCACATAATCATGCTAGCTAGGGCTGCTATTTGGGGGGATCCAGAATCCTTCCTCCCAAAGTTACTTTTTCAGCATCATTATAACTTTAAACTCTCTGTAATGACAGGCAGTCTGTAAGTGAGGTCTACCTGCACAGTCACACTTTAGATCCTTTCCTTCAACCTATCTCACTTGGTGGATATATTTATAAGGTGTATAAGGCTACCCAACTCAACCACTGTAATTCTGGGTGATACACAGCAGAAAAACAAACAAATGAAAAAAGAAAGACATACCAATAAACAGTAGAAAATATAAAATGAAAGCCAAGCATATCAAAAAACCATCACAAGGGGATTCCCACTCAGCTGGCCTCTAATGCGTGGGAGATGTGGGGGGTGTTGCAGACGTATCCTCTAGAACAGGGGTATCAAACTGGATGCATCAAGCGCAGGCCACGCCCACCCCAACTCCACGAAGGGAAAAAACATCACATGGCGGCAATGTGATGCTGCAAGTTTTACACCCGTGCTGTAGAATAAGGGTGTCCAACCTTGACAACTTTAAGAATTGTGAATTTCAACTCCCAGAATTTCCAAGCCAGTGTGGTTTGCTGTGGAATTCTGAGAGTTGGCCCACGTTTTAAAGTAGCCAAGGTTAGATACCCCTGCTCTAGAATGATTTCCCATCCCTAACAATACTTTGAGAAAGGTATTAAAATTTTGGTTTTTCCCCTGAGCCTTTGGGCCAGGATGGCTGGAGGTCATCTTTCTGAGGTATAATGGTTCCCAATTATCTGTTGATTGCTGTTGTAATTTAATTTTATACTGATGCACACTATCCAGAGTTGCATTGTGTGAGTTTTACAGCTGTATAAATTTATTAAATAAATAAAGTTAATATTTATTATTAAATTTATTTCGGCTATACTGCTCTTTTTCTGACTGTAAGAACAATCTGACAGTTTCTATAAATACCGGTATTTAATATTTAGATCATCTAGCACTGGTATCTGCCACAGCATTCATGCATCGGCTGAACCTTTGTAAGGAGGACAGAATGTCACTCCACTTTGCAAATATGAATTATATACACAAAAAAGACAAATCCATATACAAAATGGCTTATTGATTCCAAAAAATGTAAGTAGTGAATTGCTGGCAGCAGAGAATGGAATAAAAGGAAAGTACCATGAGAATATGTAAAAGTGCTAGTGTGATGGTATCCTGGTTAAAATGTTGGCTTGGCAGACTCAGATTAAACTTCCCACCCAACCAAGAAATTATTTCCAGACCAGGCACTGCCTGTGCTTATGGCATGGTCTTGCCCCTGGTTAATTGAATTATGGTTTATCAATCACTGCAATTTTCAATGTTTGCATGATTCATCTGCACCGTCAGCATCAGTGGTGAATTAGTCACAAAGGCTTGGTTATGAAGATAATATGGAGCACTATGAATTCTTGTGCAGAGATCCTGAAGGAAAGGTAGTATAGCAATAGCAATAGCACTCTATTTATATATCTCCTATCAGGGATTTACAGCCTTCTATAAGTGGTTTACAGAATCAGCATATATTGTTCCCAACAATTTTGGGTCCTCATTTTACCCACCTCTGAAGTATAGGAGGCTGAGTCAACCTTGAGTCTGATGAGATTTGAACTGCCTAATTGCAGGTATCTGGTAGTTAAGTGCTGCACTAAGTACAGCACTCTACTCACTCTGCCACCACCAGTAGTATATGATGAGCACATGAATAAATTAACAAGTGTATTGATGTCTAATTAGGCATTTCTGTATTTATATATCAGAAATCAATATCTGATAGGGCAGACTGGAAATGTCACATATAAACCAATCTGAACTGTGTAAAGACCAACAAATAGACCCAACATGGTAAATGTTGTGCTGAGAAAGCTGTCCTTTTCTAGCCCTTTATATTTCTTTTCCTACAACCTTCCTTTTTATTTGCTCTTTTTCAAGTCTTATATCCTCAAAAGTAGGTAAGATTGTATTCCTTAACTCCTTAACTTCCTTAAGAAGTGTTTTGCTCTCTTTTGTGTATGTGCGCGTGTTGAAATTTATAATCCCACTTGTTCAGGGGAGGAGTGAGATTTCTACTACTACTCTCATCCCTTATTGATTCATCCAGAGCTTCAAACAGAGGCTATACCCATGAAGAAATGTTATACATTGTGATTGGCAATCTTCTCTTTTGCTTATTTCCCATTTTAGACAGGCAGCTACATCATGCTTTTCCAGATTGATTCATTCTAGATGTATTGGACCCCAAAGTCTAGCATGCTGGCTATGAGTGATAAGAATGATAATCTAACACATCTGGAAGCAATCAGGTGGGAGAGACTGCTGTATAGATATGCAACATTTATAACAGTGACTGGGAAATATTTTTTCTCTGGCGACTTGCACTTTTTAAATTATTATTATTATTGGCAACTAAGGACAGCTAGGGGTGTGACAGCAATAGAATGATGTCAGTTATGGGGCAAGTCCAGAATTATAAACTATTGTTCTGCATGGGAGATTATGCTGTTTGTTTTTAATAGTTTTTTCTTTTCAATTCTCAGAGACTACTTGCAGGTCCTTGCAGTTTTCTTGGCAAGATTTGTAATTTTGCCATTGCCTTCTTCCTAGGGCTAAGAGAGAATGACTGGCCAAAGTCGCCCAACCAACTTTATGGCCAAGGCAGGATTAGATTGCACAGTTTCCTGATTAATAGCACAAAGCCTTAACTTCTACACCAAATTGGCTCTCATTTATAATAGTCAGTTGTATGCTCCATTAGAGGCTTAATATTCCTATTTCCTTTATTCTATCTTATTTTCTATAATAAAAAACAGCATATAAGGGGGAAATGATCTGGGTAAAATGTACTACATTTCAGAAATTATTGCAATTAAAATTGTATAGTTATATAGTAACTAGCTGATGACCCGGCTTTGCCTGGGTGTATATTTTT
>JANHFQ010003217.1:328435-341194 GCA_032468035.1 Aparallactus werneri
ACATTTATTTTCCCCTTAAAATAATGCATTCCCACAAAAAAATTCACGGGCAACGCCGGGTAATCAGCTAGTAGCTACATAAAACATAAGTCATTTTCCAAATTTTTGCCAGTTACTATTCTTTTTTACTGAATGTTATTATTTATACAGCATTCACACAAAATATTTCTTGTGTGGATACAGTCCAAATGTAAAATGTTTTATTGTAAACCATGTATTGATTTTCCTCCCTTTTCTTTTTAATTAAAATTTAAGGTATTTTTCAGTGAGCAAAAATTTCTTTCAACTCAGCCCTAGTATAAATTAATCTGAACAATGGCAGTATTGGTTCAATTAAGTATATATTTAATAATTTCACTGGAAGAGTGATTATTTTTTATTGACTTACTGACAAACTACAAGCTGATTTATCCTCTCAGGAGAAGTAAAAATACAATTAAACATCTCCATCATCAAGTACTGAAGAGTAGGATCTCCTACTTCCCAGCTGAAACTGACAACTGCTCAAATTACTAAGTTTATCAGTATCTCAAACTGTCACTAGCACAACAATTTTTATTTTTTACATTTGGTACAAGTAAAATCAAAAGAAAATTACAAGCCTTGATTACAGTAACACAGGTTAGATGTAATTTTCTGAGTCAGAATTCAAAATTAACTATACTGCATTACAGCACTTTTAGAGTATCAAACTGTAATGATCATCTACACTACCATAGTCTATTTTAACTGAAGGAACTTTTAGTACTATACCACATACCTTATCCAAGTGATGCATGATAAGTATATGCAATCCACTATAATATAATCTCCAAGTGCAAACTTCTTTAAAAATTAATTACTTTATATTATTTTCCTATTAAAAGAGAATTTAATTTAGCAATTAAAAATGCACCAGCTCACTATCACATATTACAGAAAGGGTTCACAGAAGAGAGTTCCAGTACTCTAAAGGGAGATCCTTTCACAGATCACAATGATAATTAGAGGAACAACCAAATAAACAATTGTTACTACTTTGCTTATGCCAAATAACTAAAATTCTATACAGCTATCAAGAATATACCCATTTTTTCTTGGATCTACTACATATGCACCTGAATTACCAGGATTTACTACACAATTCTTTCACAGTAAGGCTCTGTAGTATACCCCCTACTCAAGTTTCAGAACTTTATGTTTAGGAGATTTGTAAACGTAGGTCAAATTTAACTAAGATATTCAAAAGAATAAAAGATAAGAAATTTCTTAGTTATTACTCCTTAAATACATACTACTCCTTAAATAATTACAAAAATTACTAAATTGGAATTCAGCAATTTAGTTTCTTTTAAAAAATACAACATTGAGTTTAAGCTACTTTATCACATGTTAGGTGAGTTGACTTCCAACTCCTACTGACTATGCAGTCCTGTGAAAAAGTACGCCCTCCCTGAGTTCTATAGTTTTATGTATCAGGACAAGTAAAAATCATCTGGTCCTTAGTTCTTAAAAAGCAGCTAAATACAGTGAACATGACGTATTACACCATGTCATTTATTTTACAGAAAGAAAGCCCAGGGTGTACCTTCTTTTTCATATAAGTGTAAGAATCAACCATATTGTTCTTGGCTGCCAGTATCTAATCTGAAGCCGTAGAATTACCAGCTGGCCTCCCATCCAAGTACTAATCAGGTTACCGTATGTTGATTTTCCCCCCAAAAAATCAGCCAACATCAGCTAGGTAGCAGCCAATTACTCTTAAATGAACAATAACCTCATTACCTATTTTTAACTAGACATTCCATTGTCTAGAAGCTTAAAGTAGACTTACATGCAAAATAAGCAAGATCACATTCATTGTTCTCAGATGTTCTTAAATGACATGGTTTTGAGTTTATTAGTTCTGAACTAAGTTTAAAAAGCAATTTCCACAATGGGCTACTAAAAGATGAACTGTGCATGGAATGCTTTATGTCTGATATAACTTGACAGAGTATAGTAAATTTTATGAAGTTCCTATTTGATACCTTCTTTGAAGACCTTGTTTAAAAAATATTAAACATTTAGGATCTTTAAATTATTTTTTAAAAACGTTATGAGGAAATTAAAACAGATTTATTTCCACTGGCATGGATTTAATTTAAATGCATGAGATCAATAAATATCTTGGTACAAAATCAATGTATATTTTGGCATTCAAATCACAAATCATCAAAGGCGTACGTGGATAAATATTGCATGCAATATTTTGGGGGAATTTTAAAGCTCTGTAAACATAAAAAAATAATTTTTGTAATTAATTTTTACTTTCAGGGCTGCAAGCCAATTTTTGATGTTAAAAACTTGAATTCTTTATTACTCAAATACAAGAATAATGGAAGACAGCATTCTAAGCCGAATAGCACTAGTTTGCTTGGAAGTTAAGTTTGAATGTGCCTTCAAACTATTAACAGATTTTAATTAAGCTATACCTAAGTCAACTTACATGTTTTATTTTGCATGAATAATTGTCAAGATACGAGAGTTAAATTCTTAGAACGATTTGTAACAAAAACTTTAATCTCCAAGAGTTTACAGTGACAAGACAACTTATGCACAATAAGGAAAATTTCTATCTACAATGTACCCTTATACATATCCAAATCAACGGTTAATTTGCATTACAAATCTTGTTTTAGTAGTGCTCTACAGAAAAAGATACAATATTTAATTTACATTTTGCACAATAATGGTAATCCTGGCATAAATCAGAACTCAGATTTAGAAAAAAGGCTAACTACAAGTTTTCAGTCTTCTTGTTTGCCATTAGTTTATTCTGGCCAATTAAGCCTCCACATTTCATACTGCAGAGATTGTCCATTCACAATTACAGCAAATATTCATGATTTACAAGTTAATGTGTTAATTTGAGTAGCTTTTGAAGATTCTAGAATATGACCCAGCAGACTATGAACATTTGCTGCTACAGGTTTCATGAGGATTTGTTTACCTCTGCAAGGTAACTGGCTAACATTAACATAGTTTATGCTTAAGGGTACAATGTAGAAGAGGTTTATTACACTTTGAATGACCTGCTCAAAACCATATACATTTTCACAACTGTTACATGTCACCTGTTACAAAAGAAACAAAATTTGACAGCTAAAACATTTTTAAAATGCACCAAGCTTTATGAGGTCTTAAACAAAACAATGTTCTGTACATACTGTCTTCAGACCAAAATGTGACTTCCTGTACACCATTCTTCCTGAAGTTCTATTTCCTGTCATTTGACCTGGAACGGCTAGAGTATACACAAAAGATTTAGTCAAACAATGATAAATGGGCTCCCAAATTATATTTCAATATAATGTAAATATTATGCAAGTTTAATTTACATTTGAATATTCAACTTGGTCTCTATATGGGCAAAGAGATTTTTAAGGACAACACATTATATTTCAATGTATTTTTAATCATTCCAGTATTTGAATGTCTATATATTCTTACCTACGAGATCTGGAAAATGAACGGGAAGGCTTATGATTTCTCTCCCTTGAAAGTGATCTCTCTCTCCTTCTATCTCTAGAAAGGGACCTATAAAGGAAATATCATAAAGTTAAGTTGCATTAAAAATCAGGTTCTAGAGCAGCGCCCCCCCCAAACCTTTTGAACACCAGGGACAGATTCTGTGGAGAGGTTTTTCCATGGACCAGAGGGGGCGTTTTGCACGTCGCCTGCATCCCGCAAAAGGGGCTTTGCTTGTTTGCATGGCCAGTTTTTGGCATGCTGTGGTGGCCCAGTGTCGGTCCACGGACCAGGGGTTGGGGACTTGTTCTAGAAGATAAGTGTTTATCAGTCTCAAATAGAAAAATATGTGTTAAATATTTTCAATTAACACTTGTGGCTGATGTATACATATAAATTGTTTTCTAGAGTGATTTAGAGCTGTGATATATTAAGGTATATCAATGCTTCAGAGTCATGCTTGGCAATGCCAAATAGATTCCATACGAATATTTAGTACCAGAAAAAGTCAAGGATGACTTCAGAATAAACTGTGAATAAACTATTCAGCAAAAATTTAACAATTCAATTTATGTTTGGCAAGCCACCCAATTCGAAATTAAATTATTTCCTCTTAATTAGAAAAGGTCAGTTTAAAAGGTCATTTAAAACATTTTTATGGGTAAATTATGGTTAGCCATGTCTTTCCATTCTGTAGTTTTTCTCAACTTTTGCCACTTCAAAGTGTGCGGACTTCAACTCCCAGAATTCCAGAGCCAGCAAGCTGCCTGGGTAATTCTAGGATTTTTAAGTCCACATATCTTGAGATTGTTATGCTTGAGAAACAGTGATCTAGTGTTTGGACCATTAGTAAATTACACTCCCCATTCCCAGATCTATAAAGCAAGTCTGTTTCCATGACTTACTGAATTTGAAAAACATTTTCATGACAGGGAATGTTTCTTTACATCTATGTGTAAAATACTTTGGCAATGCATGATCAGCCTCAACAATTTACCTGCTACGACTACGGGAAAAACTCCTCCTCCGTGGAGATCTACAATCAAAAAAGAAAGATGAGTCTTTTCATCAATTCAACACAAGTGAGGTGAGGTAATTCCCAACTTGTCATGTCACTGTTGGGCCCAGTGAATGTGCCAAGATAAATGGCACCCATCGTCCAGCAAAATGGAAAGATTCAGGCATTAAAAAGACTCAGCGTGATCAGCATGTTTCCAGCCATGAGTTTGTTTTAACTAATACCATGTCATAGCAAACCTGTCTCCAATGCAGCACTTCCATTTCAACAAAATCCACTGCCTAAAAGACTATACCAAAGTCCCACAAGTAGTTCCAAAATTGGTATAACTAGTGTTTTGGAACCCATGCAAGGCAGAGTACGAAGTGAAAGACTAATGCACACAGTGACAATGATTCATTAGAACTGCATCTGTGAATGTAATTTTTAAAAGGTCATAGTGTGTTTAGTCTAAAGAACCTTAGCTTGCCCAGTTTATCCCATAAAGTAATTGTTCTGAAATAGTTAGTAAAACAATTTAAAGGTGAAAGGAGATGGCAGTTTTTTTGCAAGGAAAACCAAAGTTAGCAATTAAGTTTGCCGAACTCACATGCAAATACTGCAGCTTAGTTATTTATATTAGATTCCTTAACACCCTTAAAAGTTTTATTCAAGCAACATATGTATGTTACCACGAAATTATGCACAGCCAGCCTTTGATTGAGAAAAAATAATTACTTATAAGCCGCTTACTCCTTATTTTAACCAGCAGTAAACTGTATAAGCAGGAAAAACTTACTAGTTTTTGGTTTCAACAAGCTAGAAATGGTGAGGTGAGGCTGCCGGACTGACTGCCAAGAAGAATTTGCTGAAAAGGTTTTGCCAGATGTTGCGTTGTATTTAGTTGGTTGGCGAAGGGGGTGTTGTGGATTTTTCCTGCTTTTTTGTTAGCCGAAGGCTGCTGCTGCAGTTGTTGTGAAGACATTTGGTAAATAAACTGCTGAGCTGATTGGCCGGGAATGTGTGGGCGGTCGAGGTGGCTGCTGCCGATTTGGTTAAGGTTGGAGAGAAGGCTGAGAGAAACAGCATGCTCGGGAACCAAAGGGCGGTGCAACCTGACGACTGGCCATGCCTGGGTCATGTGAAACGACACCAGCCAAGCTGAATGGGGCGCGCTGGTCACATGACGCTGAAAGGGCTAGTTGACTGGCTAATGCAGACTCAGAGGGTGGTGAGAAGAGACATGATGGTGACTCTGTAACGGGTTCATTTTTATTAATAGATGGACCAAAAAGCATAAAAAAATGAAAAACAAGCCATCAGTACAACCATCTAGCAGCTAACAAATACTCCTATTGTGTTCTACAGTGAAAGGGAACAGGTTTCATTATTTTGTATGGACTTCATTCATCTGCAATAGGTTGAGATCAGCCCTTGCAGAAATCAGGTTTTAAGTACTGAAGTGAGTATTTAACACATCAATTATCCAGGTCAGAGGATGCATTACCAAGTAACAATCTGCTTTTGTTTGGGGAATTCATAACTGCAGAATTCAAATGAGGAAATAGTATTTCAACAGATTACAGTTGAAATTTAGCTGAGTAACTATTCATTGCTTCAGAATCCATAAAACAGTTGCCTGCTTAGCATCACTTGTGCTAAAGGAAAAGCAAACTGAGTGAAAAAATCCAAGCTGTTGTATGTAATGTTTATCAACAATGAAGCAAAAAAAAAGCTGAAGTACGGGGACGAAAAAGGGAAGTGACTAGATGAATATATCTCAGAAGAAAAGATGATAATCCATGTTAGAGGATACTATCAACTGGTACAAGTACCCAAGGACAGAAGCCAGTGCTCAACCAAGTGTATCCCTCTAACAATTGCTTAATGCTTTAGAATTTGGTGATTTGATACAGTGCAGGTTTTGAAAAGTCTATTTTGCCAAAATGGTAATACTGCCAACATCATTAATAAAGTTGTTTCATCCTGCATACCTGCGGCGAGGTGGAGGACTTCTCCTGCGATAGTCATCTCGAGGTCGTCTACCCCATGAGGGAGGTGGGCCACGGTTCCGACTGCGTTTTTCACCATTGGACAGTTCCACCCTGACCCGACATCCACACAATGTTCTGGGAAAGATTGTGATCGATATTAATAGATTTAAATCCAACAATTTAAAGATATTTGCTCATACAATTTCCTACACTAAGGGATAGGGATGTCTTCCAATGTTTTAGACAATTCCTATCAGTACTGTCAGTGGTCAGAATAATCTGAACACAGAATCTTGCAAGCCAACCTATTTACTTTGTCCTATTGTTCACATAACAAGCTATTTAACTTGTTGTCAAACATAATTGTCAGTAATATGGTTGGATTGAGTCATTCCTAAGCATTAAGAATGGTTAAAATTTTAAATGCTAAATCGAAATACCAAATGATAGAACATTTCAGTATTTTAAAAATCTGGTAACCATTAAAAAAAAGCATATCTTTCAGGTGCTTTCAAATTAAAAATTTTCCAAGCTAACAATTCATACACTGATCTTGTGCTTAGAACTATCTGCAAAAATTCCTTTACTTCAAATCCTTTTAAAGGAACATTTTAACATGTTTTTTCCACTGTTCACTCCATTTTTTAAAAAATCAGAATGCTCACTTGGAGGTTTCCCAAGAAAAGCATGAATAAGTTTACCTCCCATCTAGTTCTCTCACTGCATCGGCAGCATCCCGCGGATCTTCAAATTCAACAAAAGCAAAACCGGGGGGATTTCTAGCAACCCAGACGCTCCGCAGCGGTCCATAGTAGCCAAAAGCTCGTTCCAATTCAGTTTTGTTTCCATTATTCCCAAGGTTTCCTACATAAACCTTGCAATCCAGTGGGCACGAATCACGATGCATCTCTGAAATTCATGCAAAAACGGTAATCAATACGTGCAAAAACGGCAATCATAGCAGAAGGTAATCCACGGACTGATTACTAAACGAGAGAATCTCATAAATCGCACATAGGATTATTACAGATAACGCTAAAGTTTCAAAAAACCGTTGCGAACAATCAACTTCCGAGTTCATAAATGTTCACATTTATCGGAAAAAATGTTTTGACGCAAGTTGAAATCCGAAAATGATCTGAATTTGGAGAAGGCAATTAGCTAATTCAATGTTATTGCCTTGATTTTGCATGTGTTTTTGTTTTTATGGCCTTGTGGTCTTTGTTGTGAGCCGCCCGGAGTCCTTCGGGAGCAGGCGGCATATAAACTTGATAAATAAATAAATGTAAAATCATAAAGATAAGCAGCAGCAACTTTTTCTATTTTTGTTACTCCCCGCCCAATTGCTGCATATACCATCACATACTTGGGGAAAGCCTTTCATCAGGTAGGCAGACGAGCACACCAGTTAAATAAACCTCGTGCTCGACCGCAAGAACATTATACGTAGAAAATGGCGCGCCCTTTTTAAACCGCTTTTAACGACTTCCTCACAACCTCCGTCTCTCCTTGACTATCCTCCCCCGTTCACCTGGGGTGCGAATGCCGTAAAAAAACACAGCCTATCAGTCCATCTCCTCTCCCACATAGGCGATCAATCTAGATCGCAGTATCTTTTGACACTATTCCGATCACACAAAATGGCGGCGGCTCTTTGTCCGCTAATACAACCGCGAGGCCTTCTACGCCGACCCAACCCCTTTCCCTCACCGGTTTCCTGGCCAGGAGTGTAAAAGACTCCCGCGAGCGGCTGACAGTCCTTTTCTTCTCTGCCTCCTCTACTTCGTCCTGCAGCCCCGTAAGCGCGGTCGGAGTCGCTTGCTTTCCCGCCAAAGACTCGATTCTGCTGTCTCTCCTACTTTTCCCCCCACTGGACAAAATGGCGGATGGCACCTCCACGCCCAGAGTTTTTATATACCGCCTGCTCAACCGGCACGTGATCAAAACATTCGCCAATAGCAAGACACCTCTCTGATGATTGACTTTCTGCAGCGCCCTACCCTCTCCCCGATGCACAGCTCAGACTGAGAGTGCTGGTCGGAGGGGACAGCCGGTTCGCCATAGCAACCGTTATTGTAACCGCAGGAAAGTGGCGAGGGAGGGAAAGGAAGAAATAGGTGGGCCCCTACAGTTGAGCCATGGAGGCTTGGGATGGGGCGGGGATTAGATCGGTCGTGTTTTGCGCTCAGCGTTTTCTTGCGATGCATAAAGGCTCAAGAAGAGGGTTGTTTTTTGGCACTTCATTCTTTCTGGGTAATAGTTACCGTATGTCCAGTTGCTGAGTGTTTTTGAATATCAGGACTATCATGTAATGCTATTTTAACTACAAACCGCATTGTGTTGCAGAAAAGGGAGGCGGGGGAAAGGGATGTTTATTCAGACTTGACTTTCCAAACCTTGTAATGTTCCAGCTCTGTTTCGGATACTGAATGAAAGTGACTTCATTCTATATACTTTTTAAAATTATACTTTGCAACCGAACACTTCTTTTCAAAAAGGAAAATAATGATTAATAATACATAATTTCCCGTTTCCTGGCTATATTCTGGCAAATACCTTGCTCCTGTGTATATTTAATTTAATTGTTTTACTGTTTTTATTATTTTAAAATGTTTTGAATATGTTTAATATATTTTTTTGAATTGTAAGATGCTCAGAGTCATTGACTGAGAAGGGTAACTATAGAAATTGAATTAAAAATAAATATAAATATTTTATGCTAATGATTTAATGTATTTGAGCTCTAATCAGAATATGAAAACAATTTCAAGGGTCAAAAATCCTGACTGAAACAACGTGTTCATGCAATTTTCACTGGAATCATCTTGTTCTGGATACCTTTGATTTAAAGTGACATGAAAAGGAGCTAAAATAATAATTAAAAAATCTTAATAATTTACTTTTGTGCCAACCACTTCTAGCAGAAAAGAAGCAACAAATGTTCCCAAATGGAGCTTTGATGATTTGTAATGAAACCAGCCTCTGGGACCCTGCCAAGTGCAATGAAGAAGGAGCACACGCTGGGAGAAGTGGGAAAAGTCGTAATTTATGAGGAAGAGCTGGAGCAGTTGAGGGTTTGGACTATTGCATCAACAGAGTGTCTACCTTTTCCATGGTAAACTCTGCCTTGGATTCTGTAAAACAAAGTTTTTTCCTGCAGTACACAACTTAATGTTGATGTTTTTCCTGCAATACACCACTTAACATTGAAGGCTAATGCCTAGATTTTTCTACATCTGAATACCCAGATAATACCCAGATATTTCTACATCTGAATACCCAGATAATGCCCAGATATTTCTACATCTGAATACCCAGATGATGCCCAGATATTTCTATGTCTAAATATAGTTGATATGCAGATTTAAAACTCCTCCCTAATCCTTTCTCTTTTTGCCTGATCCATTTGTTAAAGACCAAACATTCAACAGGTCAATGGGGTATACTACTTTGTTTTTTTTGGGCAAGATACAAACTCCTGTTTCCAATTCCTGAATCCCACAGCAGGTCGCTGGAAGACATTATAGTCTTTGACTTACAATAGTTCATTTAGTGACTGTTTGAAGTTACAACACCAGTGAAAAAAATGACTTATGACCATTCTTCACACTTATGACCATCTTATGGTCAAATGATCAAAATTCAGAAGCTTGGGAACTGACTCCTATTTATAACTGTTGCAGTGTCTCAGGGTCATGTGAGTACCTCCTGCGACCTGACAAGCAAAGTCAATGGGGAAGCCAGATTCACTTAACAACCGTGTTATTAACTGCAGTGATTCACTGAACAACTGTGGCAAGAAAGATCGTAAAATGGGGCAAAATTCACTTAACAAATGTTTTGCTTAGCAACAGAAATTTTGGGCTCAATTGTGGTTGTAAGTCGAGGACTACTTGTATTGTCATTACCTACGTTTATGCAACTTGCTAAATTATCATTCATAGTTTAAAATGAGTGAGCTGAATATGTATTACATTATAAAATGTTTTTGAACCATAATATATCTTGTAGTTTCCTTTGGACATGAGAATGCAACAACTGAGGATTGTTATTGATCATGATTTATGATTTAGAATAATGCACAAATAAATCATTAAGACATCTGGGATTCTGTAGTTTGAGCTCTAGACTTTATCTTTGTTGTTTGAAAAACATTTCTTTTGGTTGCTCTTTGACTTTAACGATTGTTCCAAAAAAGACTATAACTTGTAAATATCCTATCAAGGAACCTATGTAGTTGATGTCTTATACTTTTATATATTTTGCTCTAAAATGATAGTTTGCAGCAAAGTGTTTTAAATATTCCTCTGAAGGAATATTAAAAAATTATATACTGTAAATCAGTTTGGAATTCCCAGAGGAGATATGGTGTTTTCTGAGAAGTACCCTGGCTTTTTTTGGGATCAGCTGGCTTGCACAATATAAGTAAGACTTGGCTGGCATATGGACAATGTCTTAGCATACCCAAATTGGTGGCAATTTGCAGTTTTTCCATGAGAATGTGTTTTTCATTTCTATACCTTTTGGGGATTTCAAACTAGGTTTTTTGCCCCCTTCCTGGTCTAGGCACATACACTGTACTGTAGCTGGCACACTGGTATAGTATTATCTCCATCTTTCTCCAAGTGCTGATTTTCTTATGGTAACCAAGTTTTAGAGAGGTCTTCCCATCCAGGCTAGCATTGATAATATTTTTGCTGCAAAGTGAAATGATGGGCAAAAATCTGGATTACCAGTAGATGGAAGCAAATAGTCTTTTGCATCTTTCAGTCCAACCTACCATAGTAATGGATACTCTTGCCCACTGATCTTTAGTATGGAGTGGAATACTGTATGCAAGTAAATAGCTCAAGTACAGTATAGACTTTGGCCTAGTGTCATATAGATGTGAACTTGTTGCACTTTGCCATCTAGCGGTGACTTAAGTAAATCTGTTTGCCTTTCTGATGATGATAATAGTTTAATTTTTTGCTTTCACTGTTTCCTATGTTCAACAATTTGGACATAAGTGCCCCACTTTGGACATAGCCACCCTATTACCATATATTTTATCATCTCCATCACAGTAGTTTCATATTTTTATGATGCATAAAATTTAAAGCAATATCTAATTATCAGAAAGATATACAAATTGTTTTAGCAGTGGGGTGTTCTAAAATCACATTTTATTCAACACAAGGTTATTCAACCCTGTCATGTACTCTTTAATAATCCCATTTTTTTCTTGCTTACTTAGTCAATTGGGACTTTAAATAATTTATTTTTGTTCATATAAAATTCTTCTCTCCTGTAGTTTTCTTTTGGGGATTATATACTTTCAGTTTCACCTCCACTAGTATCAGTTGTCAAAAAAAATTACAATTATCATTACAGGTAGTCCTTGACTTACAATCATTCATTTAGTGACTGTTCAAAGTTACAATGGCACTGAGAAAAAAGTGACTTATGAATGGTCCTCACAGTCAGGTGATCAAAATTTGTATGCTTGGCAACCAGAATGTATTTGCAATACTTGCAGCCTCCCAGGGTCATGTGATCTCCATTTGCAACATTCCCAGCCAGCTTTTGACAAGCAAAGTCAATGGAAGAAACTGGATTCACTTAACAACTATGTGATTCACTTAAAAACTGCAGCGAGTTGCTTAACAATTGTGGCGAAAAAGGTGGTAAAATTGCCCATGGCTCACTTAACAACCAGCTTGGTTAGCAACAGAAATTCTGATCCTAATTGTGATTGTAAATAGAGGACTGTAATCATATTATGCTACTTTTTTTTTTTACCTTTCCAGATCCCATGAGCATTGTCCCTATATCATCACAGCTTTCTTTGCTTGGCAACTCACATCTTGTTGCCTCCCTGCCATTAGTCTCTGCTCTTCTGGATTTATTTCTTTTAATATCTAAAGGTGTACTATGTAATTATTGTCCTTTACCACTGTAACTATATTCAGATATCTGTAATTAAAGTAATTGTCTTCCTCATTATTTCTGCTTTCATTTCTCCTGATGTCTGATAAATAGATGCTTTTGTCTGCTCAACCACGGCAGTACTTTTATAAATAAGCAAACTCCTATGACAGCCTTTTTCTGAGAATTCTCATGACACAATCTTAAAAATCCAAACATATTTATCAGCCCCAAAAGATTATGTTCTCTTTCTTCCTTTTTATGAAGAGCAAGTAAAATTTTGGTTTCTAGGGTCTGCAATTTTTTTTCCTTTGGCCGGCAAATTGCTCTAGTTTGTAGATGGATAAGTGAGAGAGTGACAGAAGGTAGAAT
>JANHFQ010003217.1:405897-416066 GCA_032468035.1 Aparallactus werneri
AAATAAATTCAATTTTTTTTTTCAAAATGGCCGAATGGAACTAAAACAGCTGATTTTCGGGGCTAAATTGATGCCCCTGCTTATACATGAGTCACTAATTTTCCCCAGTTTTCATGGGTGAAAAATTAGGTACCTCAGCTTATACTCGGGTCAGCTCATACTTGAGTATATACAGTACACTAATTCCCCACACAAATCATCAAACAGAAAAGTTGGGATCTGAAGATTTATGTAAGCTGTCTGTATAATTAGATACACAGAGATCTAGGGCCTGGATTCTAGCTGGAGTAAATGCTAAATATTACTTCAACTAAGAATAAGACAGTATTTGGAGTGACATGCAAGTTAACTTGGAGTGCATAAAAGTGCAAAAGTAAATTCATAAATGTAAAGCTTCTTCCCTTCTTTCAGTATTTGACTAGTGAGGCATTTTATCGAATTCTAATCCCTGGGCATCCCTTAGAGAAAGAATAAAGAAGAGAACTGCTCAAAGATCTGAGAAAAAGAATGAATGATGATCTTTGGGGGTAAGTTATTTGTTTGACTAAAAAGATTAGAGGAGAAGCAAAAAAGAATGGAAGGAATACAAAACATATCAAATTGTTACATGACTAATAATTTTGAGCTTTATCCTTTTAATGTTCAGAACCCATCTCTCTTTGTTCACGGAGTCACTTTGTATTATGTAACTATCTTTTATAAGCCTACATATTAGCTCACATAATTAAAGGTGCAAAAGCTGTATACTTCTTTATCCAGGATAACTGATTCATTTCTACATCTTGCTCATTTATTGAACTGTCAAGTCTGTATTTCTTAACAAGAGATAATCAAAATTTGTACCACTGTCCTAAACAAATATGTATCACTCCTAAACAAGGCATTAGTATTAACGCGTTGAACTCCTGGTGAAAGTACACTGTATTCCACATGTACAATTCTCTCATTCCTCTCATTCTTCTATGATCGGCTAATAACCTTTTCTGTAATTTTCATTTAAAATTTATTTTAACTCATTAAAGTAAATGCAACTTCTACGACTAAAAAACATAGGCAATCTACAACCAGTGAAGTAGAAGTAGAAATCTATTTTTATTCATTAAACAAAAAGGCATCAGTATATACTGTAAATACGGTATCCTTTTGAGTCCAATATGGTTCATTATAATGACTGGGAAAATACTTCTACAGATGGATGTTAATGAGCAACTGTAATGATATATAGCTATTCTGCGTCTCATGAATTGTAATACCAACTGATAATCTCACCCGCCTCTCTTTAGGTATTTTTCCTTCTGCTTCTAACTTGGCTCTTGCTTGCCTTCTCTTCAAAATCCGGTGATACTGTTTTGCATTTACATACAGAGGTTCCTCCTCCAACATCTCAGCCCCAGGCAAAGGTATCCTTTGGATAGCTGGCACTGATCCAGCACCTGGCACCATCTACATCAAAACAGGGAAATGCACTGATTAAACTCTTTCTCACGAAGAGGCACAGAAAGACAAAGTAGGCATGGGAAATGGACACAAACAACTCCTAGAATTCAACCCACTTCCTGAAAAAAATATTCTCAAAATTCTGCAACAAATGTCATAGAAATTAACATAAAATGTAGTTTGAATATTTCTGTTACATCAACTATATTCCAAATATGCAAAATCAAAGCAAATTTCTTTAAAAATGGATATCGAGTTAAAAAGGAATGATCTAGTTCCATGATGGCTAACCTATGCTACGCGTGCTGGAAGTGGCATGCAGAGACATCTCTCTGGGCATGCCAGCTGTCGCCCATTGCTCTTCTGGGTTCCGGCGCATGCATGCATGCCAGCCAGCTGGTTTTCACGTGCGCTAGAAACCAGAAGACCAAGGGGCTGGCATGCATGTGCCAGGAAGCTGAGCTTCCAGTTTCCGGCACTCACACGCGCCACGCCAGGGAGATGCTCTTCTGATTTCCAGCGTGTACATGCGCACTCCCATTTCAACACTCCGTGCCGAAAAGGTTCACCACTGATCTAGTTTATAAATCAAGATGGCAACGTTTTCGGTCCTGTGGATCATGAATGTTTGAGAGAAGGGGCTTTGCAATCATTCAAAAGTACTCATTCACATATATCACACATACTCATCATTGAGGTGGAGGGAAATTTCATTATTCAATATACTCATGGATACTTTGAGAATTTTGGGTGCCAAAATGGACCTAAAATTGAGTTTGGCTTATCCATTGATAGATTTAGCCACAAATACATGCTATGCTACTTTTCTGAAGTACTACATTTCTCATATACTGTATACTCACATATAAGTTTATTCACCGATAAGCCAAGCTCCAAATTTCTAACTAAAATACAATGAAAAATGTGGGTTGGTCTTATTTGTGGATTGCATATATTTAATGGTATTTTGGTTAAAAATTTGACCAGCTTATCAGTGGATGAGCTAATATGGTACTTTCCTGTCCAATGATGGTACTATACATTTTGTTTGTTTCTCCTGCTGGCAAGGTTCAAGAAAATTAGTGATTGTAAATAATTTTGCTGGGACAAAAGCAATGAGAAAAAATAGGCAATGTTCTTGAGGATCCAAAGTTTGCCCATTTGTGGCATACAATAATATACAATAGAAGGGGGAGTATAGAATGCAATACACACCATGACCATTCCACCAGAGTTAACCACATTTCCAGCAACAGGCAGAGTCACTGTTACTGTCCCTTGTCCACTGCTAGTTGTATTGGTGTTGGCACCAGTCTGAACAATCTGTGCTCCAGCCAAACTGGCTGCTGGGATGGTGATCATGCCTGTAACAGGGACTGTAACTTTAAACAGAACAGAACACATAAAAAATAACGAACAAATTTAGTCCCATTTCAAATGTTATTCCCTCATTCTGAGTCGTGCTTAAGGATGCTTTTAAATATGTTTTTTTTAAATTGAGATCTAAAATGACCCATCCACGTGTGAGTTAAGCATGTATTTCTAAACAAAGCTAAAGTGTGAAATTTAAGATTTCTGCTAAATACCTTATTATTAAGGTAATAAATGTTAAAATATATGACAAACTTAATTTTCACTTGTTGCTAATTAAACTGTATAATTCCCACAAGCTTTCTATAGACTTAAATAAACTCATGGAGCAAAATGCTACAAGTGCTAAAGGGCTTTCCAGTTCTATGGGAATACATTTCTTATGCATAACTTAGCAGAAAATTCATACATGTTAGCTTCTTGTATAATTAAGACATCTTTCCGGTCATGCCAGCTGTCGCCCATTGCTCTTCCGGATGTATGTATGTGCACCAGTTGATCTTTGTGCACGGGAGGAACCTAGAAGAGCAGCTCCCAGTACATGTATGTGCACCAGCCAGTTGATCTTTGTGCACGGGAGGAAACTAGAAGAGCAGCTCCCAGCACATGTATGTGCACCAGCCAGTTGATCTTTGTGCACGGGAGGAAACTAGAAGAGTAGCTCCCAGCCGGCTTCCCTGTCTTCTGGTTTCTAACGTGAACGTGTGCATGAAGACCAGCTGGCCGGCGCATGCACATTAGAAGCTGGAAGACCAGGTGGCCGGCACGCGCTGCTCTTCCGGTTTCCGGTGCATGTTTTGGCACTTGATACCTTTTCAGCGTGTGCACACTCCCATTTTGGCACTCAGTGGCGAAAAGGTTAACCACCACTGTTCTAGAAAGTTCGTAACTGCTGATACTACCGTATAACACTAATATCCTACAATTATGACAAAGTGGGATTAAAAATAATCACATGCCTGCATACTACGTTAGATTGGCATGCATCTGGGAATGTATATATACATACTTCTAAAAAAGTATGTCTGGTAAAACATGGAAGTGAAGGAAAGAGAACAGTATAGCTCTGATGTGATCAGGAAATAATATGTAAATCAGATGTCAGTATGAGAACACTGGTGCTCTGGGGACGTGAACTCTCTCTAATACCCTAGCAGGAGACTGGAAAACTACCAGAAGAGCAGACACAGCTCTTAAAGGCACACAGCTCTTAAAGGGCACACTGTAGAGAGGTTGACAAGGATTATATGAAACTGATTAGCTACCCACTCATGTCCCAGACATTTTTAAAAAATGCATGTAATTCTGAAACAGTTAATATTTCTTACAAAATGGTTGTAGCACATAGAATTCCTACCTTGTTGAAGAATTGTTCCATCAGCATTAACTGGTTGATAGACAATTGTCTGACCTTCTGCTGTCTGCGCTACTTGTTGTCCTTGGACTGCAATCTGTGGCTGGGTCTGCAGAAGCAAGCATCAGACAAAATTAAAACAGTGAGTAATATAAAACTATTATACCTTGGAACTTCCCATGGTTTCACATAAAACACTGCCAAAAACCAATTTTCCTGCATATTCCATTGACCTTCCTCCCTTTTGTTGAACCCCTCCTCCAACTTCTTCCCCCCTTTTAATATGCTACCTGTGTTTGGCCAGCTGTTACTGCTGTCTGTGGCTGCTGGATGATGATTTGCTGTGTCTGGCCCTGCTGGCCCTGAACTTGTACCGCTTGTCCACCTTGAATCTGAATCTGACTAGGCTGGACCAACTGAATCTGTGGACATATAAAATAGAGTAAGATGCTGTTAACTACTATTCCTAATTATGGCTTTAATTGATTATTCTGAGATGATTTGTTAACAAAACAAAAGCTAGGGGGAAATTACTCATATTAAATAACAAAAGCAAGGATAAAACAATGCTGCAGGGTGAGTTTGCTGCACCACTATACATATTTTCTACAGCAAGAATATTAAAAATTAAGGATAGGGGAAAAATCCTTTGCAACTCCTAGGAAACATTCTTCACAATTCAAAATAATATGATCTTGAGCAAGAAGTGTTTAAACATATAGTATTAGTTCTTCTTCATCAACTAGAGTATTCTTGCACAATGTTCACTATGACCCCAATTAATATTATACTGGTTTCCTACTAACCAATATTACAAAATGAGGTTGGAATTTCATCATTTCAAGCAGCGCATTATATTTATTTTTTATTTTCCTTCAAAGAGGAAGGTTAGGCAACTAACACAAATGATACAACCAAGTATTTCAGCAACATTTGAAGAATCACAGATCCGCCATCAGTACTAATTATTTTGGGAAGCACTAATTGGATTAAGTTGAGAGACCCTGTAGGTAATCCTTTACTTACAACTGTAATCGAGCCTGGAATGTCCATCATAAGTCATTACAGTTGTAAGTTGAAGCACCCACGTGATCAACCAAATTTTATGACCTTTTTTTTGCTGACCATTAAGCAAATATGACAGTTGTAAGCATGACCAAGGAGCACTACAACTGGTTGTAAGTGTGGTGGGTTCCCAAGGACCTGAAATGCAATCATGAGTATGCTGTCATCAGAACCCTGGAACTGGATCATCAGTACTTTTGAGGGGATTGTCAAAACTTTTGACATATAGGTAAAAAACTGGCTGTTAAGCAAGGCCTACCTACATTACAATAAAAATGGTAAATGTTTCTTCCTCTGAAATGGATTTTCTTCTTGTCTGACAGACAAACATTATTTTATTTCACAGAGTAAAAATGTAAGAAATTTCTTCACAGAAATAATTTTTTAAAATAGTTACTATTTTACTGAAATAATTTACATTTATCAGCAAAAAGAACATAGACAAGTTCCTGTGCTTCAAATATATTGCATCTTTAAATTCCAGTTGATGGGGGCAAGCAACAAGTCATGGTTACTTCAGTTTGAGCTTCCTTGTATTTTCCTAGGTGGAAGAATAATTTTTGGTATTTGAACCCAAACTGATTAATTTTTTTTTGAAAACTGATTTGACCAATTTAATAGAATCACTGCATTGCTTAACACTAATTTGTACATCAGTTGGGCATGCTGACCTGCTGAAGTCCTTGTGATCCTGAAACCGGAACTTGCATAATAGTTTGACCCTGGCTTCCAGGTACAGCCTGTACCATAATTGGTTGACCAGTTGATGTGATTAGCTGGCCTCCACTCACTTGCACCATCAGTGGCTGACCCTGGACCTAAGAATGGGAAAAGAAAAGAATCACAATGAAACACATGCTCAGGTAAGCAATTAACTTCAGGCACCAAACTTTTTCTATGTAGAAGTTCTGCAGAAAACCATCATCTTAATAATATACCATCACAAACAATATCTGCCTATTCCAGATCGCTGAAAAGGCCTGGATAGGTGAATAAAAATGTCAAATCAAGTCTAAATATCTGAAGACTGTGCGACCAAACAATAATATAAACATATGAAGGAATATTAGGCAATACAAATATATAAAAATATGAAGGAATGACATTATTAAGAAATGAAAGAACAAAATGTAAAATGTGACTGAAATTAAAGATAAAGAAATTTGCACAGATTTGAGCAATTTGAAGAATTTGAGGCAAGGAAACTTGAAAAATAAGAAAATTAAAGCAAATCTGTTTGTAAAGCACAATCAGGAGAACTATAGAGGCCACAGAGCAACTGAAACAAAGAATCATGCTACTATAGAGATGATCAAGCGACATGACAATGAAATAATTCAGTTCCAACATAACTTGCAGTTTAGAGCAAATCAGCATTCATTCTACAAAACTCTTGAAAGTAGGAAAGAACTGACCACAAATAATGAAAAACCTGAAAAAGCTGCCCTAATATTTGGGACAAGTTGGTGGGACAACAATAGGAGTCACAATAGGAATGTACATGGGTCAAGCAAGTTGAGCTCCATGGATTCTGACTAAAATCATTGACAAACACACACTGACCAAGGTTAGTAAACCAAGGTTTTGAAAGCATCAGAAAATGAAAAATGACTAACAACTGGAGACTGGAAGGCCATTTCTAATTGAGAAGGAGAAAGAGGAGGAAGAAAAAGGAAATGAGCCAAAAAATTGCAGGATGCAGATTCACAACCTGTTTCCCAACAACATATAGCTAGTCCTGAACATACAACAATTTCGATCATTTGAAGTTACAATGGCACTGAAAAAGTGACTTATGACCATTGCAGTGTAGGGTCCTGTGATTGCCATTCATGATCTACCCTTCCAATAAGCAAGTCAGTGGAGGAAGTCAGATTTGTTTAATGACACTGTGATTCAGAACCGCAATTCACTTAACAACCAAGGCTAAAAGGGGCGCAAATTTGAGCACAACTCACTTCACAACTGTTTTGAGTGCACAAGATGCAAACAGATCACCTGTTTGCAACATCTCAAAGCAGCCACATATTTTTCAAGACTGAATCCAAAGAACTGCATCTCCTATTAATAGGAGGCACCAAGAAGTAGCAGTATCTTTCGAAGATAGGCTCCTAAATTTAATGAAATTCAAATATTTTAAGAATACAGGTAATGCTTGACTTACAACCATTTTTAGTGACGGTTCGAAGATACAATAGCATTGAAAAGACTGACTTATGACTGTTTTTTACACTTACAACCATACTAGCATCCCCATGGTCATGTGTTCAAAATTTGGCTGCTTGGCTACTGACATGTATTTATGACAGTTTTTTAATTTTTATTTTATTTTGATCAGATTTATACCCTGCCCCTCTCTGAAGACTCGGGGCGGCTTACAGGGTGGCATAAAAATCAAACACTATATACACTTTAAAATCGAATTAAATAAGACCCTGAATTTAGTGAGTTGCAGTGTCCCTGAGTTGCAGTGTCCCAGGGTCCTGTGATCACCTTTTAAGACCTTCTTACAATCAAAGCCAATGGGGAAGCCAGATTCAGTTAACAACCACATTATTAGCTTAATAACTGCAGTGATTAACTTAACAACTGAGGAAATTTTGGGCTCAATTGTGGTCATTAGTCAAGGTCTACCTGTATGTGCACTTGTAACTAATTCAGACATATTTGGGACCTAGAATGGAAGTCCAAGAACAATGGAAAATATGAATGTCTTCTGAAGGCTTTCTATGTGACTTAGGCCAGGCTAAATAAAAACTCTTTCAAAACACTGGATTTTAATTTTCATAATTACCAAATTATGGACTTGAAATTGAACACATATGAATAATTCTAGGCTGAAAAAGGCTAACAAAACAAGAAATAGGAACATAGTGTAAAATTGAGGATAGGTCAATACAATGCAAATAAACTTTATCAACTTTATTTTATTATTTCTTAGATATAATAAAATACTGAATATTTGGAAAAGTGTAGTAAAACAAAACAAAAAAAATTCTAAATAAGAAAAAAGATACCTCTGATGACATCAAAAGATGGATGTTAATGCACTTTATAACACTAATCCTTAAAAGGGCAGAGGAAATGGAAAGTAATAGTAGTCTTGTCTTGTTTAACCAATGAAAATAGTCTTCACATGACATTTACTATTTCACAAGAACAAAATTAGGATTTGAAATCTTTCTTCTCCAGTATTTTAATATTTTAAGCTAACATATATTATTGATTTTTGTCCTAAACATAATCCATTAACTAAATCTCAAATAAAAATTCTTCTTTTGCAAATCTCACTGGTAAAAGGAAAAACAACCCTTCAAATATGTTATTTTAAGTGTTCTTTATTAAAAAGACTTTTGAAGAGTGGCAAGCCCCCAGTTCCCCCCCCCAGCATATCATCCTTATTTTTTAAATCTGTAGTAATAGAAATTTCAGATAAGTCAGTTTGTGGCATGCATTTTTAACTGGATAATCCATTCCACCATTTTTGTTAATCTGACTGTAATCTGCTATGGTTAGAATGAGCTATATATACATATATTTCATACATTGAACTATAGCTCCTTTGATTCACAGCCAGCATGAGAATTGGTTGAGAAGCTTATTCCAACCCATTTGGGGACATGAGATGTTACTTATAATAAAACTGCCACTATTTTTCTGTTTCCATTTCAAGCCCCTGTGCAAACACAGCATTGAACATGCAGTGATAGTGTGATTCATGCAGTGCTCACACAAAAACAACAGATAGATCACCACTACCTGGAGGGTCTGAACTTGCTGGCCTGAGGCAGATGCCACCTGAGCCTCAGTCTGTAACTGGACAGCAGTCACACCACCCTGCTGCTGGGAACAGGAACAGGAAGAGCTTGAAACTTGGCAGGAGGAAATGCTCAAGACAAGATTAAAAAAAACTGCCAGAAGAGACAACAAGCCCTATAAGGAGGAATGAGCGAGTCCATTTCTAATGTGGTAGCCTACCTATGTTTAATCTGCATATTATTCTCTGGTCTAAAAAGAAGCAAAGTACACCCTTTCTCAGTGCAAAGTTTGGAAGCTCTAAATAAGGACAGAAAATAAATAGATGAATGACTTGTAGCTTCTGAAAGGAAGAAATCTGAACACACTGATATTGTATTGTGCCTAAATCAGAGTAGTGCACTGTGATCTCTCTCAGAAAAAAGCATTGAAATTTAAAAAACTCTAACAAAAAATCCCCAGTATGATAAGCATAACCTAATTTACATTAAACCAAGAGATCTCCAACTTTATACATAGTACTGTAGTTAAGTATTATGCAGACATTACCCACAAACAAATAGTTACATTAGTGTTAGAGCTGGCCAAGAAATACATACCATTTTGTTTTCATAATTATGCTTTAATATATAGAGATTAAATGTGCCCTTATAGGGCTATACAAACCATATGGAAGTACAATTCATTTTGGCAGAAATACCCTGTGTGCACATCTACAGGCAAAAACACTGGGGAGGGGGCATGATTGCTTTTACACTCAAAGAAGTGATGTTTCTTTTGCAGCAAAAAGGGTAACCCAATATTTTGCACAGCTCGAACAATGAGTATGGAAGTACCTATTCTTCTGGCCATTTTTTATATCCACCCCGGGCCATATCAGTGATGCCCTCGACGTGATGTCCCCGTGCCTGGAGGCGGTTCGGGTCTGGATGGGGAGGAACAGGCTCCGACTGAATACCGCCAAGTCTGAGTGGTTGTTTGTATCGGCATCCCGAGAGGTCCAGACGGTTATTCCAATGCTGTCCTTAGGGGGAGAAGTGTTACCCCCTGTGGCGAAGGCGCGCAATCTAGGGGTCCTCCTGGACGCGGCACTCACGTTGGAAGATCATGTGGGGGCTGTTGCCAGGGGGGCCTTCGCACAGGTTCGCCTGGTGCGACAGTTGCGCCCTTATCTGGACCGGGATGC
>JANHFQ010003217.1:416166-426663 GCA_032468035.1 Aparallactus werneri
TATTTCTTGTAAACAAAATTTAGGGATTGCATTTCCCTCCCCAAAAAAATGTATAATACCACATGAACATAGAACATGGACAGTATTCTCAGAAGATGAAATACACTTGATCCCTATTTAGGCTATTTGACATTGGGACATCAATCCCTAGATTTTCAGGCTATAAACAGGGCTTAAGCAATGTATCTGAGGAACCGCAAGCAAATCTATTCATAAGTCTGTTATATACTAGAAGCTCATGACAGCTGTATTTTCTAGGTAAATTTTTTACGAAAAAGAGCATCGATTCTACAAGAGGAACTGAGCACATATCGCACCAGAAGGTAAGCTAGTACCTTTTACTCCCATTGTTAGCTTGCTTTAGTAAGCACAGCCACTTCAAAAAGTTCCGTATCTATAATTTTGCAGTTTAGTAGGTCTCGAACAGCTGGCGGGTACAAGTCTGATCTGGGCCTTGCTTTAGCACACCTGAGACACTGGCTCAATTTATGGTTACAGGCTATGAAGTGTCGCCATCTTTTGAGATAAAGTACAATGATACAGTTTATAATCTTCAAGATTGTATCTTTAAAGCCCAAGATCTTTACCCTCCTTGGCTTTTTTTAGATTGTTTTCCTGTTATGCAAAAATATGCACAAATGTTGCAATAACAGCCCAAAGGTGCTTTGTACTCTTTGAAAAGAATGACTCACAAGAGTGTTTATGTCACTTCAAAGTGATGTCACTGCTTTCTTTTTCTTTTCTTTTTTCTTTTTGCAAATTAAGAAGAGTCTTAACTTCTGCAACACTTCTGTTGGGTTGTAAGATATGTAAATACTACTTAATTAAACTGATAGAAGTCATGACTCTAATTTATAGCTAGATCACATCTACTGTGTAATGTAGGCCTTTCTATAGACTTTTGCCACACTTCAGTTATGTTGCAAGATCTGTGCATAAAATTCTGGTCCAGTTTAAACTTGAATATTTTATGCACAAACCATTGTAGCTTGGAGCCCTGGGATTTCCTGTTAGTCTCTCATCTAAGTACTAAGAGTTTTGATCAGGATCAGTTGAGGTCACATAAGTGCTGCCATCTGCTATGAAGAAACTTCAGGTCTTAACTCCATAATCTGCTTTCTGGTCTTCAGTTGTTCTCTTCCTGGTAACCATAGTTTCCCAATTGAAGCCATAATTGAAAATTATTCTGAATTAATCCAAGAAGTCTTTCATTTTAGCACTTAATATCTATATAGTGGGGCATTGTTTCTAGGAAGTGAGAAAAAAATCTAAAAGATGTTAGGATTGTCTGTTGTACAAAATAAATGGATAACTGATGAGAATATTTTATTCTTTAGGTAATTACTGAAGGTGACGGTTTGATTCAACTGTCGAATGGATTTCTTTCAGCAGGTTTGAAGATTTGGATCTTTTGAATTAATCTGGGAGATCAGTGATTGTTCTATAAATTGTGTAATTAAGGAATAAAAGTACACCCCTTATTCATTACAGTATTTTAAGTTACTACACATTTGAATCATTTTATCATAAAAAAAGATTTTATGTTTTTGATATATTCCTTATATCAACCTTATTAATTTACATATGAAAAACATAATTTTGTTTGCTGACATTGCTTTTGTCCTTTGTTTCATAATGCAGTTTTTTTAAATACATGCTAAAATCAAGTCCTTATTATATTATATTGTCCAAAACATGTTAAAACCTATATGGTATTGCTTCATGTTCTTATGTTACATTATTAAAATATTTTTGTACATTTTTGTTTCAATATTATTTCTGTTTTCAACATCTTATTTACTGCAAAAGATATCTGCAGCAAAGTATAAACATTTACAAAATTATTTTGTTGTGGTTTGTATGGCAGGATACACCTTTTAAGTCTGCTGATTATGCATATTGTTTTGGCTGCTCAATTTGAATATGAGTTGTAAAAATATATGTTTTATTCTGGAATGGGTCACTTCTCAATAATGTGGTATAGCATGATAGCTAAGATCAGGAATGTCAAACTCGATTTCACTGATAGCTGCATGAGGTTTGTATTTGACCTCAGGGGGCTGGAGTGGGCGTGGACAGGGTGGGCGTGGCCAGCTTGACATCACTTGTGTCGGGGGCACCTGTGGCGGCCCAAGCGCTCAACCAGTGAAAACGGGCTCCCAAGCTCCATTTTTTGCTGCAATGGCTTCCTGCAACCCTCTGCCGGTGAAAATGGAGCTAGGGAGGGTCGCCCTCCTGAGCTTTGTTTTTGCTGGCAGAAGCACCATGGGCTGATCCTTCGCTGTTTCCAGGGTGGCCCCATGGGCCAGATCTAAGCATCCCGTGGGCCGGATCCAGCCCATGGGCCTTGAGTTTGACCCCCCCTGGCTAAGATTGTTTTACAGAGTGGACAGTGAATTCTTTCTCCTGATCTTCCTCTTTAATATATAATTATATGGCTTGTTTCCTTGTACTGTTCCCATTTAGAGTACTTTGGCTATTTCCAATGCCATGCATAGTTATTAATTACCTGATGTGATTAGGAAGTAACCAGCCTAAAAAGAACTATTAATATTTCCATTAAAAGGGACTAATTGCATGATTGCATATTTCCACAAGACCCCCGCATCTAATAAATCTTTAAAGCCCTGAATGGCTTGGGTCCGGCTTATCTAAGGGAACATCTGGCGCCGACTTCCCACCGCCCGGTTCGCGCCCACAGGGAGGGCCTCCTCAGGGAACCGATGCCCAGAGAGTGTCGTTGGGCTGGGCCCAGGGGGAGGACCTTCTCTGTGGGTGCGCCCACCTGGTGGAACCAACTGCCCCCGAGCCTCCGCACTGCCCCTGACCTCCATACCTTCCGCAGGGAATTGAAGACCCACCTGTTCCAGGTGGCCAGTCTGATTTAAGGGGTTTTTTAATTTTTAAATTTTTACTAGTTTTAATTCAGGGTTTGTATTTAATATATTTTTAATTGTATATTGCTGTCTTTTAATTGTACCCTGTGAACCGCCCTGAGTCCCAGGAGAAGGGCGGTATATAAATGTGATTAATAAATAAATAAATAAATAAATTTAAAACTGTTAAGAACCAACATACTGAAATCTGAATTACAAAATACTATCATACCTGTTGCTGTATTTGTCCAGCCTGCACAACTATCTGTTCTGTTGAGCTACTGCTGTTTGTGGTGTACTGCTCCATAGTTTTCTGTATCAATTCTTTATCCAATCTTCAATCAGAAACCTAAAAGAAAACATAGAACATTATTGTCAGTATTGAGTGTATCTGGGAACCATAAAATAATGAAGAGGGCCAAACTGCAACATAGTAAAATAGTAGAAATTGGGAAACAAAGTATTTCCAGGTAAAGCAAAATTTCAAAAGGGAAACTTATTGGTGGCATTAGGGGCAGATGACTGGGTTAAAGTTCTGGGTCTCTAGAAGTTATGAGGAGGAGGATTCTCTTCTCCCACTTACCAAGCATTTTTTTACTATAAGTATTACTTGTATTTTTTACTCAATGTATACCTTGCTTTATCCTCTTGGGAATTCAAGAATGCACAGGGTTTTTACTCACTTTACTCTCTATCCACAATAAGCAATGTAATAGGCACACTGTTCAGTGGGAAATTTGGTTTACATCCTTTTGGTTGGGAATTTATAACTGCCAACAATAAACACCTTTCCTACTCATCAGTTCTAAGTATATTGGCCTGCCTTTCCCAACCATCATAGGTGAAGGCATGGTGGCTATAAATTAGGTGATTATCTGCAGGGAATTGGGATTGGAGCAAACTGAAGTAGTGGAAGTACTGTACCTTCAACAGATCCAAGCATGATGTACGGTAGGTTGAAACCAGCAGGAGTGAGACTACAATTGTTCAGGTAAACAACATTCAAATATTCACATCTTCTGATTAATTTTGCAGGACACTGCCAGTGTTTATTTAGTCAAGAAACTGAAATTGTTTTTCATCAAATGTTATTTGTACAAGACACAGTGTTTCAGCAAATCCTACTGATAAGCTAAAATCAGAATGGGTCTGACTTCCTTCTAAATTCAGTTGTGAGGCCAAGGAGGAGACAAGCAGGCTATACAATTGTGAGATTTTGTATTAATGAGTGGAACAACTTGCCTCCAGAAGTTGTGGATGCTCCAACACTGGAGGTTTTAAAGAAACGATTGGACGACCATTTGCCTGAAATGGTATAGGGTTTCTGCTTGACCAGAGGGATGGACTAGAAGACCTCCAAGGTCCCTTCCAACTGTTATTCTATTACTACTACAACTGTTTTCAGCAGAAAAATGCACATTTGTCAAATTACAGAGATAGTCAATTGAAAACTATTCTACTTTAGCCTGACATTTGAAATATCACCTTCCTTTCTCTATTTTAATTATTTGCATATAAACAGTAGTAATAATACAACCTATCCCCTTTCTGCAAATTTTAGACTGGGCCACAAAATGTGGTCTCTGTAAGCTTTTATGTTCAATGGTATAATATATAAACAAACACAGAATATGAAACCACAAAACCAAAACAAATCAATTATTCCCTAACATTTAAGAAGTCCTATATAGTATTCCTCTTTGTGATAAGGAATTGTTGAAAGGCACTAAATAATTTTGTACAGGAAGTACATAAAAAGATTTCACACAAAAAAGAGAATAAATCGCCCTAAGGTTATTCTAACATGAGCGGAGAAAACATGCCTTTACTCCACCGTTTATTGAAAGGCTTTTTATTCGGGTTACCGGTCAGCCTATCCAATATACATTTGTGTATGTGAGCAGTTTACAACGGGTATAAGCAGCAGTGGCTTTCACCCGAGACAGATTATTTTAGCATAATTGTAACACGATATGTAAAGGAAAACCCCTTTGTTTTTTGTCATGGGAAAAAACAGCTATGAAGAGGCCTTCTCAGTTATAATATCGGTCTCGATCGAAGGCGATTTTTTTAGAGGCAAAAATTTTGGCAGAGCGGCTGACGGAGAAACGCAGCGCTCTGAGCCCCGCAGTGTTCGGTTACAGTCCGTGCCCTGAAAGGCGTGCCAGCGAAACTGACCTCCAGGGCCAGAGGCCGCCAAACGGAGGATGGCGAGCCCCTTACACAGGCCACTGGAAGCCGCCCCGTGAAGCCACCGGAGGAAACGCCCCACGGGCTTTCTCTCGTTCCCTTCCTCCAGCCAAGGCCACACAAAGGCATCTCCGAAGGTCCTCCGGCGGTCCCGCGGGGACCGGGCCGAGCTAGACGGGACTAGCTAACCCTATTCGTCCCAAACAGTGATATCCCCGATCCCACGCCAGCCACCCATCCCACTTCGATTCAGGTTCCGGGCACCAACGGGCCACAGCCACTCGCTGCCCCAGCGCTCGCCCAGCCCTAGCCCGCGCGCGGCCTTCTGACTGGCCACTCGGCCCCGCCAATCCCGGCTCTTGGGCCGGCGCTCGGGGGCTCCATATTGGCTGCTCGAACTCACCGTGCCTTGCTCCCCCGGTTCGGGTCCCGCTCTGATTGGCTCCGCCACCGGTCCCCGAAACCCAATCAGCGCCTCCACTCAGCCACCGCGCAAAATGGCGCCCAACCCCCGAAGCCCAACAAAGAGAAGGCGAGGGTGTCCTCGCGCAGGCGCGGTAGAAAAGTTCCTCCCGCGGATGCTTGCGCTGGTTTAAAACTGCACGCATGCGTTGGCTTCTTTCGAACTGACGGGTGCGTTTGGACCGTTTCTGTTCTCTTTCAACCACTCCATTCTCGAGATGGCTTTTCTACGCATGTGCGGGACAATTTTCCCCCCAGCTTTTTTTTTTGAATGGCACTTCACGAATCCCCCTCCTTTCTATAACGCATGCTCTCGGCCGGTGCCATAGAGTCCTCTTCCTAGGGAGGCCCACGCGAAGGCTGACATTTTGTGTGTTTTGTTTAAGGGGCTCCCAAAGACCGTTGCCATAACAGAACTTAGAACTTAGTGGGAGGCGAAACTGATTGCTGCCGTTGTATATGTTGGCTGACGGCCGGTGTGGTTCTTTTTTTCTCTCTCTTTCGCCATTGTTGGCTTAGAGAGGGCGGGGGCGGGTTAAGGAGAAAGACGTCATGGAGGCGCCTAGAGGGGCAGCCGCCCGCCCTTTGGTGCAGCTTCGCTGGTTGTCTCAAAAACAATGGTGTTGTGGCTCTGTATAGGCCTTTCACACGAGAGGACGAAGGATGTGTTAAAAAGTCTCCGAATTATTATTTTTTTGGGAGGGGAAGGTTATTGCCACGTAACTGGTGCTGTAATTCGTATTTGATTGTTTGGGTTTATATATATATTTGTTTGCTTTTCCTGCCATGAATATGAAAATTATTATTTTCTAGTCCTTGTAGCTGAAAAAACCCCCTGTGATCCACCCAGTTATGGCTAGTACCCGGATTTCTGGAAATGAAGAAAGGGTTTGTAGTGGAGTGTTTTTTTTTTAATTTGTTGCAATTCAGTTTTGAATTCTAAATTTAGTTTTATTTCTCAACAGAAATGAGCTGGTCTCTTAAAAAAACCATCAGGCTATGGAGGATTGATTTTAGGCTTTTGTTTGTGTAGGAAAAAAATAATCCTAAATCATATTTCTAAAACTTCACTGGAATTAATTTTTCCATAAGTTTCACTTCACCTTAATATGCTAGCAATATAGTTCTGCCAAATAAGTTATAATACAATCCATTTTCAGTACTACTTTTGCCTTTTAGCCATCCCCTAATTGTACATTCTGCAATGTCTAAGTCAATGCTGTTGGTAGTTCTGCCTTTTTTCTCACCCAGCCACATCTTTCTTAGACGGGCTGATTGCTCAAGTGTAAAAAGACTAGTAAAAAAAATACTTACAACTGAAGGAGAAGTACCCAAATATAATGACTGACACTTTGTTTTCTCCTCCTTTAATGGATTCATAAGAAAATTGATCCCATATCATTTGGCAATTTCCCAAAGCAGTATGTCTACGGAGATTATCAGTTGTCCTGGTCATGGTTGTCCCAAAGGTGCTTTTTTGTCTCTTTAAAAAAAGCATCTTTGGGATGCCAAAGCAGTAGTTAGAAAGCTATGAAGTGTAATATAAATCAGTAGCTCTTCCTGTTCTGTTTTAAAAATTCAAAGTTACTCTATACGAATAATGTTTATAAATAAGAAATAGTAAGAATGTATTTGGAATTTAAGAGTAATTTTGTGATTGATGCACTCAGAATGGCTAATATACTAAATTTTCCTTTTAACAAAGTGGCTACAATTTAGTAGAAACTGTAGGGCCAAAAGGAACTACCAAATAAATATGATGCTAAAAGACAGGAGAGGCTTGGAGCCTAATGGTGTCAGTGCATATGTCTGGATGTATATTTGCTTCCATGCGTATTGCATTGTTTTGCAGGATATGGACCTTAGGCATGTTGTTTGCTATATTCTAAGTCATAAATCATGCTTGAAAATCATAGTGACATGAAATTCCAAATTATAGTATGTGATTCAATTTCAATAAAGTATGTTCTGTGAACTTTTGTATGATATATTATCATACATCATATATAAAATATATAAAAGTGATCTTTTATATGATATATTATCATATAAATTAAAATAGAATATTAATTAAATTAAAATAGATCATCTATGGACAAAAACTCTCCCAAATAATTCCTCCTTTGCAGGTTGCAAAGAGGAAATAATTAAACAAAGTGAAGCTTGCTTGCATTTTCTGCACTGTTATTGAGTATATTATAAGGCAAACCATAATATAAACTAACCTAATTTAAATTGTGCATATTTATATGAAAGTAATTGGAACTTGCATATAGTTCATCGGATCTATTGAAATTTTGGTATGACTATTTTTTAGTATAGATAAAGTGAAGGTTTAAGAACGTTTAATTGTTAATCAAAGATAATATGCCTTTAATCCAGTGTGACAGGTCATTAAGACAGAAATTGTCCTAAAGTTCTGCAGTAAGAGACATGTACCTTTAGAAAGAATAAAGAGTTTTCTACCATCGTAATGTTTACAGCATAATGATTTGTTGATTGTGGGAATGGAATACTTAAATCGATTTTACATTACAGCGTAAGAGTTCCCAGAATAGATTGCAGAATGAGTCTATATAAGAAGTTTCCCAATATCTGAAAATCTGAAGTCTTAGATTTCAGTAGCATGAGATAAGATAATTACTCCCCTAAAGATTTATAATTATGATTTTCCTGATCTGTTTGGAGTGATGTATGGTATGTTTTCTTAATGGAAACACACCAGATTTTGCTATTTCTGCTGTTTTTTATACTAAAAAATTCAGTGGCGCTCTATAAAGTACTGATGGTGTAATTTTCCGTTTTATAAATTACTCAAGTGCCATTCACAGAGTCCACAAATACCCTAATTCAGCAACTGTAGAACTTTGTTTCTAAAATAAGTTAACCAGTTGTGCCTGTTTTAACTATAATTGCCAGTAATCATAGTTACCAGTGATTCAACTGAAGGCTTTAAGAAAATGATTGCTTAATTCAATGGAGGTTCTTTTTGAAGAGGATTATGATCATGATTCAAAACAAAAATTGAAAACTTCAGCTTTCCTAATACAAATTTAAAAATAAGAAAGGCAAAGAAATTAAAATAAGTCAGTAATCCAAAACGTATAGAGCTGTCAACAGATGAACAGCTAGGTAAGAAAATGACATTAAAATAAAGCCAATTTAGTATCAAATCTCCACAAAGAGGAAGTTCCTGAATCTAGGTGTAAGACTTTAGAAGAGTCTCTCCTGTTTCTTTGCACAATGCACAGCTGTGAAAGAGAAAGAGACTTTAATATTTATGTGGATATATACCAGGAGAAGCGAGCCTTTGGATAGTAGAGAAAACAACATTGAACTTCTTATTGTAGAAAATCAAGAAAATGTCTTAGATGTTGGCAGTGGCAAGCTAGTGTAGTACTGTTGCCAGAAAACTAAATGAAATCACCAGGAGTTAAGCTCAATTTATGGATGCTGACAGCATATGTTACTGAAGACAAAATACATATTTTTCTTGGAAATAAATTCTATTTCATTTTTTTTTATTTTGTGCATATCTCAAAAAAGCCTTATTTTATATAGTGAGAAATTTAGTAAATACATATTAAAATCTCTTTTAGCAGCTTAAACTATGATATTATCTTTATATATTGCCTTACATTTTCTAGTTCTGGAATTTTATCTCATATATTGAGTCATCTCTTTCATTTTTACCCAGATTAAATATGTACAGGGAGATCTTTTTATTTGTCCAGAAACAGATTCCTTGGCTCACTGTATTAGTGAGGATTGTCACATGAGTGCTGGCATAGCTGCTATTTTTAAGAAGAAGTTTGGTGGTGTTCAGGAACTTTTGAACCAACGTAAGTAAAGAGCCAAGGTAGAGCAGTTTATAGAACCAGAATCTAGGTACTATACAGTAAAAGTGAGTGTTTTGCAAATAGATTTCTTCAGATGGCAGACGCAGTACACTTTTTTTTCCTGTCCTGCTCCACTAATACCTTTATAATGTGCTCCAGATGGGGTTTTTTGAGTGAGGGAGTTTCTAGACTAACATTTGAGGGCATTTAGTGGTCAGGGACAATTGCCCCTTCTTATTTCATTGTTTCCATTAGAAACAATTTAAAACTAGTATAAACATAGTTAACAGTAACAAAAATAATACAACTATTAAATAATGTTCAGGATATACCAGTAGTTAAGCTTGCCTCAGAAGAGGTTTAACTTGCTGTAGCTATATGACTCTTTCAAATAGAGCTACCAGTTTTCATCATATATGCCCCTGCCTTGTGAGACAAGCAGCCAGAAGTTCATTATGTTTGTTTAAAAATATCTAAACAAGGCCTGTGTTAGCAACAGCAGCAACAAAACAATAACAACATGAATAGAACCACTAGGTGATTGAAGAGCTTACTTTGTATGTTAACTCTTTGTCTGGAACTTTGGAGACTATTGATGGGGCAAGAATTATAGTTTTTAAATGTGCCCTATATGTAGACCATGGGTTTCAAACTCTCTGTGTCACGTTGCTGTCACATGACATATCACAACGTTTTTCCCTTTGTGGAGCTGGGGTGGGCGTGGCCTACGTGTGGCACACCTGGTCTGCTGACCACCAGTTTGACAGCCATGATATAGACTTGTAATATACTTGTTACCAGTTTATTCAGTTGTACTGCCTAGTATAATGTGGAATTGTAACTTGGAAATGTTAGAAATATGATAGTGAACATATTACCTCACCATTTTAGAAAAAATCTTATATAAGCACTTATCTAATTTTTAGCTACATTTGATTAAGTGTATTTCATCTGTAACTCATTGAATCCTATGCTGTAAATTTTTGACATATGGTCCATTTATATATTGTTTAGCTTCTTTCTAAAATATATGAGAATAGGGGATGATCATGGTGGTTTCTTATATGTTTGTTGCAATAGTTTTGAAAAATAATAAACATTTTCAGTACTCTGGAGACTAGGAATTAACT
>JANHFQ010003220.1:68797-81962 GCA_032468035.1 Aparallactus werneri
TCTGCCCTGTAAGCCGCCCTGAGTCCCAGGAGAAGGGCGGGGTATAAATGCAATAAATAAATAAATAAATAAATAAACAAACAAATAAATAAATAAATAAATAATATCTGTACGAGAACACATATCTCTAAATAACTGTATATGAAATTTGACACAAACTGTTTTGCAACATTGAATTAAAATATGGCTGCTATTCAGTTAGAGTACTGAGCTATAATATTAACATTATTTGGTAAGAAGTGTGTCAGCAAATAGGAGAGTGCACTGGATTCAAATCTTGTAAATGTGGCTGTTTGAAAATAATACCTAATGCAGTAATTCCCATATAAGAGAGACATTAGACTGAGGTAACAAAGCAACAAGGCTTTCCATCAGGCTGAGAAAGGAAATATATAAAAAGCATAAACTCCAAAATAAGATTAATACAGTTGATTTTTTTTTAAATCCCAAACTCTCAAATCCCTCCCCTCACACATATGTGTTCAGAGGAAAAACGAAAATCATAAATGCCACATTTTGCATCCCTGACCAGTTGTGATAAACAGCAGCCTTCCCTTCTGCTATCTGCCTTTGGTATGACTTACAAGGATAGACAGTTCCTCTGCCTTCCCTTTTGTCTACAGATTGAACCCCAAATACAGAGAGGATGGTCAAAGGGCCAGCAGCCACAGATCCAGCCACAGCCCATCCTCCTCTTGCACTGGCCACAGCCGATCAGCCACGCCTCATCAAAATGGGCACAAGGGCAGTGCTCAGAATGGCCGCCATAGCCATGGCGCCCTGTCGGAGAAGAAACAGGAGGTATGGATGCTTCTGTTTTTACCATGGTTTGAGCCTCACCTATTCCTCCTTTCCAAAGCAGCCTTGTCCCCTCCTTTCACTCCTCCCTTGCTCTCTTTTGGACACTTTGCTCAGGATATGATGGATGGCAAAGACTCTGTTGATTCAGAGTGAGGTTCCCCATAATCATTATTCTGCTATGACAGTTACAATCCAGCAATCTACATCCAAGCAACTTGGATATACCTGTGCAATATGAAGGGGCAAAAAAGTGAAACCATGGGGAGAAATGAGCCGTTTCTCGGGTTTTTAGTTAAGATTAGGAATGAGGGGGAAAGTTTGCTGGCAAATCTTTTCAGTTCAATAAGCCGGGGCGTTGTAAGTTCAAAACATTCTAAATACTATTTTTCTTTCTTTCTCTCTCTCTTGTGCACACAAATACACACACAAAATGCGCACACCTTTATCACCCTCTTTCATGGCCTGTTCATGATTTCTGGCAATTGTAGAGATTGTTAACTTTTATCCACAAGCCCCTTCGAGGATAGGGACATTCCTTAAATCAGTGGGAAAGAGCATATTTTTTGTTTGCAGAGGACCCCCAGAGGCAGTCTGTAACTGCTTGAACCCCTCAAAAGCCACTAAGTATAGATCAGTGTTTCTCAAACTTGGCCACTTGAAGATACGTGGGTTCCAATTCCTATAAATCCCCAGCAACCACAGATCATCCTTCTGTAACCTCTAAATGTATTGAATTACAACTCATAAAATTCCATGGCTAAGTGGCCAAAAATGCAGTTGTCATTCACCATCTTTGGAGGGTGGCAGGATGAGAAAGAAAGTCCATTTAGGACAGATAATGCTGAATTCAATGAAGTGTATAAGGCACCTTCCTATTTTGAAGGTATTGTTCACATTGGTTTGTTCTTTTGATGTTAAACATAGCTGGGTGTTAATCAAAATCTCTAGTGACAGGGCAGTGGTTCCTGTCACTATTGTGACATTTTAATAGTAATAATAGTAATAATAATAAATAAAAAACTAAAGAATTGTCACTGGGAAAAATAAGGAGCATGATCATCCGTACTGTGAATAGGAAGACGATTCATTCTTGAACATATACTCTCCTTTCTAAAAATTCAATGAAAGAAGAATTCTCCACAACACTTTCATCCACAGCTTCCTGGGACAGTTGCTTGTTTGTTGGTGGGCCTTTCTGAAAGAACAAGAGTGGCCGAATCTGGGGGTGGAGTTAAAAGAAGGATAAGCCTAGAATCCCTATATAGCCACAAGTGAACGAAGCCCAACCTCCCTTGAATTCCATTGATTCCTATCTAACCACAAGGAGGTGTTAATCATTAATTGAAAAGATTCTTGTGCATTAGTGTGATTAGCAATAAATCAGTTTAATTAGATCTACATATGTGGACCTAATCTCAAATTCAAATAACTTCATTTCAGTCATTAACCAGCAGAAGTGGACCTAATTTTTCGCCCCTGACATTAATTTTCTCAGGTCAATGGAATTCAAAGGAGGTTGGACTCAGTTCACTTGTAGTTATGTAGGGATTCTACGCTGATCTCTCTTTTAATTCCACCCCCAGGTTCTGCTACTCCTTCTCCTACACTGTCATAAGAATATCATCCAAACCCAACCCAAACATAGTTGGAAATAAGTAATAAATTTGCTCTTGTCTCACATCAAAAAATTCAAAGGACCATTATAGAACCATTGATAGTCAAGTAGTATCCATTTTTTTTTATCTTCATGGTTGCCTCTGGTCCAAATATTTCATATATGCTCTGAAAACTTTGAAAATTAATTTCGCAAAAGATAGTTACAGGAAACTTGATGTTATTCAGTTATGTTTTAATTTTTTTTAATTCTTCAACAATTGGAAATATGTAATGGAAAGAGGATATATAAATCACTTAAAATAATATTAATAAAGATAAAGATCTCGTTTGGCAGACTACTTTTTGTCTCCATTAGTAGCATTGCTGGTTGTTCATTCCTTATATTGTAACATATCTGTCATTCTGGGGGGAAAGAAAATAATCTGCCGCAAGAATAGGAAATCTGTAGCCTTTCAACTATTGTTGAATTCCAATCCCACCAGCCCTATCTAATATGACAAGTGGTCAAGGATTCTCAACAGATTCCCAGCTATTTTCTTTCTGCTAAGAATCTTATTACAGAAGACATAGTTCACATACATACAAACATATTATATTCTCAGGAAGCCTTTGATATAAATTAGATTGGGAAGCTATAAAAGGCCCAGAATCACCCAATGTGTTTCATGGCAGAACTCAATGAGTGATTGATTACTGAAGCGATCCAGTGTTGAAGTGATCTGGCAATAAAATTTCAGGCACCAAAGAGATGGAAGGAAAGGCCATCACATTTTCAGGATGACAGAGAACACTCTTAGCTCAGTTGACCTCAGATGTCTTACAAATGAAGGCGAATATATGTGTCCCCTCAGATGTCTTAGCTGAAATTATTTCGGATGAAAAGCTCCTTATTCACTGTCAATCTTTTACTTGCAACTTGTTTTGACCCAACTCTGGCTAATGAGATTGTTGCATTGGATGGCGCTACTGCTCTATTTGAAGAAGCTGAGATTCTGACCTTAGGGACAGAGTCAGGCATTACCCAATTTTCAGTTGCCTGTCTCTTCAAGAGGCATTTAGCTGTATTGAGCCATATGTACTGAGACCTTCTGGCTGAGGGAAGTTCAGGCTTTGGGCTGATCACAATCACTGGTGCAACTCTGCTCCAACCTGAAATCCATTACCTAAAAATAGAGCTCCTGACCTTCCCAATTGTTAATGGTTTATTAATGCAAGCCCCTGCAAGTCATCTTCACAGAGAATTCAATAGGGCTCTCTGTTTCTCCTCAGCTTACCCATTCTTTTTTCTTGGTCTAAGCGTTACCCCCCAATTTGTGTCTCAGATATATCACATCTACTTTCTGACACATTTGCTTGTTGTTATTCTTATCATTTTAATTTTTATTCTTTCCATGTACAAAACATACATGCATGTACACATAAACACACAGTACTGTATTTATTCCATTACTCATTTCAATGTTATGCTCTTTGCTTTTAAAACAATGCTTTAAAGCATAACGTGACTTGTATGCCCTGAGACTTGTATGCCCTGAGACTTGTATGCCCTGAGATCAATTAGAGAACAAAATGGGCTTTGGAAACCTCAGTAGAGACCACCTAATTTTACTATCTGCCTGAATCCCTATTCCAACATCAGTTTCATTGGACCAGCTAATTTTTTTCTTCAATATCAGCTGCGATTGGGCAATCAATTCACTATTAATGCAGAGATCCAAGATAATGGCTTAATTTCAGAAGAAATACCCAATAATATTAGGATGAATCCAAGTTAGTGAAACTGGCTTAAATCCTAATATGTAATCTATTAATATGCTACACATCTCTAAAATTTGGGAAATATTTATTTAAAAGAGATTTTTAAAAAATAACTCATTTTAAAAATTCCAAAATAAAGCCCTTCTTGTCCTGCTTCATATTTTCCTGTTCTAAACATCAATGGTCAATGACTTTCTAAAAGTATTTATTTTTACTTTTTACTAGCCGATAACCCAGTGTTGCCCGGGTATTTATTTATCCCAATCCTATATTAGACAATGAAGTGACAACGTAAGTGCGAATGAGCTGTCCTCCCTCCGTCCATTAATGTCTTCACAATTCCTGAAGAGGCGATGGCAAGAGCAACTTCTCCCTGAGCCCTGATTTCGGCAACAATTCAATTAGTTAAAAATGTTTTCCCTGTGCTCCCAGAAGCGTCAAGAAATGTAATCTCTGTGTGACGTACATCGTGTCAGTCTCGTAGTAGTTCAGGCAGGCCCCATTACAAATGCCCCCTTGTGGAGTACTGTGAAACCGTTACCATGGCAACTCAACTGCACTGTAGGCTGTATCTTCACAGAACACACACCCCGAGGGGTGTTAGCAGTGTCTTACCCCCACGGTATTTGTTTCCAGAGAGTAAGTGACCTATGTATCAAGTTTGGTTGAAATTGCTCAAGGCGTTCCAGAGTTATGCTGAAACACACACACACACACACACACACACACACAAACTGTAGATATATCTGAAACTGTGCTTTTCTTTAGCCCCCAATTTGAAATGTGGTATTATAAAGCTTGATTTCTTGTTCAGCAAAAACAGGAAAGGGGGCTAGACAGGCCTTTATTTCCTTCTGATTTTTTCCACTTTGTAATGTACAAAAATGCAAACCGTTCACTTTTTCTTTTTTCCTCTAATTGTTATTTGGATCTAGAAATTATATACATATACATACATACATACATATACATATGTGTGTGTGTATGTGTATACACATGTATGTGTGTTACTGTAGAACCCTCCAGCCAATTAAGAAATTCACATATATCTTTCTATACTTATTTATGGCTCTTAAATATTTTGGTCTCTTAGATGTCATGTTTAAAAGGGAAGACAATTACATGCATTGTTAAAAATATGTTCAATTAAACTTTATTTAAATTTTAGCTTTTGCCAAATGGAAAGATCTGTTAAGCTGTTCCAGAGATTCTTTTAAAATAAAAGGCAGATTTGAAAAAGTTAGAATAAAATAAAAAACTTTTGAATCCAAATATATTTCAATAAAATTATCAGGAAAATTCAGAATCCGAATTATCTTGCTTCACCTGGTCATTAGGCTAATTATAAGATTCCCTATCCTGATCTCTGGTTTTAGACACAAAAATTTGGAACTCTTTTGCCTCTAAACCAGAGAGGCATACACTGATATTCCACACAATCATATTAACAATGTTGAATTTAATTTTTATTAAGGTAACATTAAGCAAAACCAAACTTAGTTTTTGTTCTGCCCAGCCCTCTCTTTATCCTGGCTCCACTCACCTTATAAAATGTAACCCAGAACACACCTTTAAAGATTGCAAGCTGCCTGTGCCCTGAATTACTACCTCCACATTCAGTATATCTCCAAACACCAGCTACTGGAGGATAGGAGCTGGGGAGGACTGTAACCATAGGTAGAAAAGGGTGGAGGTAGGTGAGGAAAACTACTGTAATCCCAGTATTATGACACAAGTGCCATCCTTCCATCCTTTACCCATTCTTGGTAGAACACCAACTTCTTTGAGCTGATATATTTGATAGGTTTTCAACTTATAAAATAAAATCAGCAGTATTGCTGTTCACCTATCCCCGAACCATCCAATTCTTTCTGGAAAACCAATTAAAATAACTTGAGAGATAGATATAGGACTAAAACTCTGTTAAACTCAAAGAGACGTTGATTTCCCTTATAAAGAGATGCTTTCAATGTTCATGTCAACTTTTTACACTAGTGCACCTCCTTTACAGCTCTTTCTTTCGGTCCATACACTGCCCTCCCATTTCTCACTGCGCCTCCTCTCTCCCTCCGTTATATCTTTCCCTCATGGTCACCTTATATAATGCCTCCATCTTTTGAGGGAAGTCACTTTTGGCCGATTCCCCATTACAAGGAGAACAAATCTTGACATTTTCTGCTTTCATCTGCTGCTTTTCTTGCATGCTCTTGGGACTTTTTGTTTCCTTTAAAATTTTTAAATGTTACATCGTAACTTTTTAAAATTTTATTTCCCAATGGCTGTGCTATTTAGACAATTGGTAAATTTGCCGATGTATAGATAGCAAAAAATATGTTTACCTTGATGGATCAAAAAGAAAAAGAAAATAGAAAAGCTGAGTCAAAAGAAAACTCAGAGCAAAGCAAAGGGGTCTGAAGTGCATTACTAAAGAGTCATTGTCTTTTTCCCATTCTGCCCTCCAAATGTGGAGATTATTGTTTCTTTTTTTATTATTGCATTCCTGATCAAACAGAAGGTAGGTATTTTTCTCCCTCCGCACGTTCACTTCTACAGATCAGCCTGTTGAAAAGCACCGTAGTTTGATTAAATGTTATTTTTCTGTCTTTCTATTTCTTTCTCTCTCTGTATCTCTTTCATTCTTTCTCTCCTTCTTTCTCTCTCCTTACGCTTGTCTCTTTTTGGTGGCTCTGTACAATTTTCATTGTATTTTTTTTTAAACAGCTACAAAATCATGCTTTTCTTTTTCCCCGTGTTTTTTCTTTCTTTCTTTTTTAAAAAAATGTTATATTGTTAGAATGCATTTCTGTGTGTTTTCAGCTCTTCGATCTTGTGTTTGTTTTCATAAATGGTATAATTATGTCAGCTGATTTGATTTCCTCTGTGTGGTTTAAGTATGATTTTTAATATGGCTGATTAAAAATAAATCATTTAATGATCCCCATTAAATAATCTTTAAATAGAGGGACTATCCATAGAATCCTCACCATTGTACTTATGTACTGATTTAGTAGTTACTGACTTTGCAGAAGCTGTGAAAAAGATAATTCCAAATATACAGTAGTAATCACAACTTTGTATACTGTACACAATTCAAAAACATAAAGGTTTTATATTTACACCAAAGCATCAGTTTCAAGGGAAGCAAGAATAACTTTAACAACCTTAATAATCTTAAGATATCACCTAGATGGGGATTGATAATGAATTACAATACAGGTAGTCCTTGTTTAGTGACCACAATTGGCAATGACAACTGAAGTGGTCACTAAGAGAAATCGTGAGTATGTTACTTCTGCTTTCCTTTCTTATACAGACTGGGAAGGTTGTAAATGTGAAGATTGGTCATCAAGTTACTTTTTTGTCACCATCATAACTGCAGATGGTTGTTAAATAAGGTAGTTGCTAAATGAGGACTGACTGTATACATTTTTTCAGTTTGCCACAAGCATTTATTTGTATTTAAAATGGTGGCTCCTGATGAGGTTCCAAGTTGGGCTAGACTCCATAGGACATCACTTCATGGAAAGTTAAAAGAAGTTAAAAATTAGAAGAATAAGATAAAAGTATATGACTAGAATAACACTGTTTTGGAGTGACTCCATTGACTACATCTGACTTTGATGCTAATTTCAGGAACGTTTACAACAAAATAAGCCTTCAGGTGCCCTTTTTTCTTCTTGGGAAGTCATTGTCAAACAGTGTAGGAACGCAGCTTCTCTGATGGTTTGCTCTCCCACTCATACCTATCTGGCCAGTCTAGGAAATCATCCCTCAACTCCTCTCCACTTTGTCCCATATACTTTGACTTATCTTAAGAAAAGGGACATGATTAGCTCTAAAACAAAGTTTTAAAAAATAGCCTTGAAAATAGCGGAAAGGATAGCCAGCTCTAAAAGTTCTTGACCTAAATCAGGTGTTTTTCTCTGGACTCTTCTCATTCAGCAAAATAACACATTATAAAGGTCCATAATCAATAAGGATTCGGATTTTTTTTGGCCCTTCTACGTCCATTCCATAGCCAATTACCTCAAAGGTTACTTTAAATTATATCCATTTTTCTTCTCCTGTAAAGTTTACCTGATCATCCTTTTGTATACTCAGGTTTTTCTCCTCCTTAGCTTTGCTTAGGGATAAAGCAGCCTTCCCCAACCTAATGTCCTCTGGATTTAGCTTTGGTGGAAGCCCAACATATCTGGAGGGTACTGGATTGGGAAAGATTAAGGTAAGGCAAATGGTGGGGTTGGTCCTCAACCTACTCCAAAGCACAAACCTCCATCCTCTTTGCTATATACCCTTTTGCCCCTGTGTTTTGATATCTGAACAAGGATTCTTCAGTCCCTTACACCCTCAGGTGTATGAACAGTAACCCTATAGGGTTCTTCCCAAGTTACTCAAGGCTGACAAACATTTGCTTGCCTGTCATGGTTCACATTTTGGGAAGCAGCAATAGAAACTAAGCATCTGCTGCATAATAAAGCAAATGCCATTATCACCCAAATGTTAATCCTAGAAAATACTGAATGCCAGAAAGTTTGAGCTATGTGGTAGATTTTAAGATCTGTTTCTGATATTGACTTTCTGCAGTCAATTGACCTAACATGAAATACTGTACCTAAACAACTGAATTGGGCCAGAAAATGCACACACCCCAATGGATTTTGAGTTTCCACTATGATTCCAATTATTTTTCTGGGGATAAATTAATTTGCTCCATTTAGTGCATGCTTATTTTCCTGGTTCAAATCAGACCCTCTTTGCTTTTCCATCTTATGCTGTTTATTACAGGGGACATTTGTAATGAAGCAAGTCTGACTTGCATCAAGAAATGTCCAGAAAGCAAAGGATTGTTAGAGGTCCCTGCAAGATAGGTCAATGATATGGAGACCATTTCTCCAATGATCCTCCTCTGATTTAATGCACACATTCATAAACACACAAGCACAACCTTTTAATAAGCTCTTTTTATCAACCAAGCATAAAGCATTTTGCAGTCTATCAAAACAGCACTTCAACTCAGATTAAGAAGCACAGAAAGATTGGAACTGCTTGAAGTATTGGGATCCCCCATGCCTTATCAGAAAAAATCCAGAAATGTCACAACTAAGCACAAAAACGATTTGAGGACAAAGCCCCACATAGTGAAACAGGGCTTGGAAGGGATGGATATATTACCACAATTGTCTAATTAATTAACTCATATTGGAATAATTACATATGGAACAGAAAGAACAATCTGCTCACCACTTCTTGATCAGTTTTTCCATCATGATTTGACAAATGTAATCCTGCTGGGGCAGAATACAAGAGAAATCCATCATGGAAAAATATTATTTGATCTAATATTGGCACCAAAAAAAGTCAAGGTGCATATTTTGTAGGTAGAAAACAACTATATCATCTCTGTACCTCCTTGCCCTTTCTGGCCTGAATCAGATGGTTTTCTCAATCACCACCCCAATTTCAGTACGTACTTAACAATTTGAAGGAGTTAAAGACTGTTGCCTGAGCTCATGGTGGTGCTAGTTTGGTGGTGGAAATGCTAACTTTTCAGAATGACATATACTGATTTCCTTTTGTTTCCTTGTTCATGCTGAAGCCTCCATAGCGTGCCTCACTGGTAGGTATATACATTTTAGAAGGATTACTAATTCTCTTGAGATTTAGTTGGGCATGCTTGGAAAAGGTAGATTGGCCACCAGCTGAGCCCAGGCCGAACCCCCTCAGCAGGATTGCCATTGACCAGCCCCCTGATGTTAACCAGCGGAGCTTCTTAGATCCAGCAACCCAAAAGCAAAGGGCAATGTTTAGACATGTCCCTTTGCAACCACTGCCATTTGAGAGGCAATTTTGACCTTATTTATTGATTGATTGAAAACATTCATATAGCTGCCCATCTTACAGCCAACTCTGCAACCGACTTTGAGACGTGACATACATGTTTTTGCCAATGGAATAAAATTCAAGTGATTGAAATTTTAACAGCCCAAGAGAAAGAAATTCCTTTCATATCCTGACAAGCTTGCTAAAGGCTTTCCAATCCTTTCCCAATGTTACAGTTTTTAAATCGTTACCCTGTTTTTCTTTTGGGATTAGTTAGAGGATATTATTTCCTTTTCATAGATGCATGCAAACTGTGTTACAATTTTTAAAGTTCCAATCTCTTTCCCCAGATTTCTACAAGTTAACTCTGAAAAAGCAGGGGAAAGTGTCTTCTATCTTCCTTTAATTTTTAATAAGCCCAACATATCTATGGCAGGACATGTTAGAAAACAGAAACATTATTCCTGCTGTATATTGGAGTAGTTTTAGACCACTGAACATCATAAACAGGTTTAGTTTACAAGTTTATTTAAAAAACAAAAGATGGAAGAGACCCTTCAAATATCTCATTACCCACTCTAGATGTTTTTTTCAAGGAAAGAACTAATGGTAGCCTGTCATAATTAGCAGCACTTGTCTCATGAGAGATCAACTGGCAGTGAAATATTTAAATTTGTTTGCAGTGAGATCCATGGTATATATATATTAGAATCACTAAGATCCATTTGCTGCCCCAGTAATTATTATTTATCATTTATTGTGTAGAGGACTCAAAGCAGATAGCTAAGTATATGGAAACAAGTAAAGAAAAATTAAAGGGACAGGGCATACTTAGCTTAGAGAAAAAGTAGTGATTGTGCATATGTTAACGCTCTACTGGAGTGTTTTCCAACCTTGGCAACTTGAAGATGTGTGGACTTCAAATCTCAGAATTCCCTAGCAGACGTGGGCTGGCTGGGGAATTCTGGGATTTGAAGTCCACACATTTTCAAGTTGCCAAGGTTGAGAAATACTGCTATACAGATTCTTGAAGGACTATCACCAAGAAATAGAGACTTGTTCCTTGAGGCAGATCTGAGGAGGGGGGTTAAGTTAGAGAAAGAAACTTTCAATTATAGTAACAGAAAACTATTGAAGATAAAAGCAGTGACAATGGAACCGTTATTCAGTTATTCAGAGGATTCAGTGGACTCTCCCTTGCTGAAGATCTTTAAGGGCATTTTTAGCAATCATCAGTTAAAGATATACTATGAATTAACTATACATATTTCCCTAGAAAGTGAAACAAGAATAAAAGGAAGGGAGAAAGAAAAAAAATGATAATATTGGTACATCAAGAATAATGCAATAATGCTTTACAAGTATGGAAATTCTTTGTGAAATAGTTCCAAATATATGAATGTGGTTCCTTATTTCTATCAGTGAAATGTTGAAGGACTATACAAATAATCTTTTGATTTAAGAATTTCCAACCTGGCACTTTCCAAAAATGTTATACTACATCCTGTATCAAATCAAGCTATCAAGTCCATGTTCAGAGTTATATCTCATCAACATATCTGCAGCTCACCAGACTAGGATAGACTATCTGAGATGACAGAGTTATAGTAGCATCACATGGAATTATAATATTGGTAGAACATGAAGAAAGAATCAAGAGTCCTTATTCCTTAAAGATTTTTAAAATATAATCTATACATTCACACTTAATGTGACTTAAAAACCACACATTACAAATCCTGTGCCAAGAATGCTTTGAGTTCTGTATGATGAACTCAAGTCTACATGATCACGGATCTTAGACATTAATATAGTTGAAGATTTGACAAAAAGTGCACTCAATTTTCCTGCATGTGTCTCCATAATTTCACCGAGTTTAGTAGTTTTCTCCACTGCAGGAGTTGTAGTGGTCATATACTTATCACAGACACACATGGAGAAGCCCCTTCCTTTCTTCTGACCCAGAGTTTTTCTACATTCCCACATCCAGCCTCTGAGATTTCTCCAGGTGTTATCCATAGTCTATTGTGACTACATCCTTATCCAAAAGAGCTAAAGCTTTGGTGGCCTGGATTTTTTTTTTAATTTTTGGAGAGGTGATATTCTCAAGCTATTTCCCAAACTTTAGTTTTCTGAAGCCTTAAAAAGCAAGTTCTTTTTGATAAAAATATTAAAAAGAAAAGATGCCCTTGAGTCAAGATTAATGTCTGCTAATACCATCCATGCAGTTTCTTGTTAGCGTTATAGAAATGGATTGCTATGGCTTTTTCCAAAATATTTTCCCACTTCCCACCTGATCCTGGAATTCCTAGGTGGTGTACCAGATACAAAATAGAGCCCCTTTTGAATTAAAAATAATTATTTCTGACCCTAAAATACCAAGTAGAAGCTTGGTAGATAGCATTCCTCATTTTTGTTGTAAATATGTAGCACTTCATAAAGCAGAATCCCTTAATGCCATTTTGTCCATTATTGGTTTCAGTTCTCTTACTGTAAGAGAAACAAAAAAGCATTAAGTTCATAATTTTCTGCTTTTACAGTAAATATGGATCGGCAAAATTCATAATACTTTGACAGTACTACAAACCTCAGCATCTCTGCCTCATTGTTTTCCTGGGGCTTTATCCCCATAACATCCCAGCTTTGGATCCTGGGAAATATAATATCCATGCTTAAGATAAATTCCAAACATCTTGGAAACTATATATCCTTGTAATTACTCTTTTACCTGCAATCATAAAAAGAAAATGCTGGTTGTCTGTATCTATATTATAACTAGTGAACAATTGCAATCTTTGTAAAATGTCTCATTCCTTCACTGTCCACCTCATAGTCATCCTTAAGATTCCCTTTGATTATCCACTAAAGAGTCACTTGCTAGCTACAACATCAGAACAAGGTTTTATTTGTAAACATCTTTACTAATCAAATTTAACCTGAACAATATACTTGTCCAAGGGCATCTGGCAGACTTCAGAAGTGGGAAATTTATTTATTCATTTGAGAGATATCCCACCTGTCTTTGTACAAATCAAGATGATATATATACCACTACTTCTCCTATTTCCCTCACAACAATTATCCTGATAGATGAGTTGGGCTGAAAGAGTGCCCAAGTCAACCAGTCTACTTCTATTGCCCCGTTGGCAGCGACGCGTTTGGCAGGAGG
>JANHFQ010003222.1:36396-49109 GCA_032468035.1 Aparallactus werneri
ATTTTCTTTGTTGGGATCTTCGTATCTCAAGAAATTCGTATGATAAAGCATTCGTATCTTGAGGTATCACTGTATATCAATGCTTTCAAACCTCTGCATCCAAATGTACCTGACTTCAGGAATATTTCATGGCAAATATTTATTGGGAATTATTATAGTTGAAATCAATAATAATACATTATTTAAAGGTGTGAAAGTGTTCTTTGCATTCTTCCCTCATTTAAAGAAAAATGTATCAAATGAATTATACAAAGATAAAAGCAATCTATATATACTATCAAACATTTCAATTATAGCTTTAGAGGAAATCTTTTTCAAATAAGGTACATACATTTAAGGTAGACTTTATCTTTGATTATTAGTTGTGAGCCCAGCTTAAGAATCAATAATTAAATGCATCCTTGCATCTAATGTAATGGATTTTGCATCGGCAAAAGAAATTAAATCTTTTTATACCAATTATATAGTTTATCTCTTCCTTTTGAATGCAATTTAAAAAAACTCTACCAACACTAAAGCTATGTAAAGAATCACCTGCATTTATATCTACCGTATATGCTGTGCTAGTCCATATTTTTAAAATATTCGGTTGAAGAAATAAATGTTGGTCCTTTTGGGGGGCTTTTAAGCAGTGGTGGGATCCTATCGGTACGTTGGTTATGAGCTTCGTGGGTGCACTTGGTGAACGCCAGTCAAACGTGCACTGCGCGCAATTGATGTACAAATCTTCGTGGTGTTCTGCAAGCACTCTGACACAACAGTTGTGTGGCAAATAGCTCCACCGAGTGCTTGCAGAACTCCACGAAGATTTGTACGTCAATCGCGCGGTGTACGTTTGACTGGCGTTCGCCAAGCACGCCCACGAAGCGCATAACCAGCATACCGGTAGGATCCCACCACTGCTTTTAAGACCTAAATATTTTTTGTTTTAATTAGCACTGAACTATTTGAAGAGTTGAAACACTTTTATTTGAATTCCCCATTTACTATTGTTTATTAGAGAAAAATTAAATCTTTCTATTTTATGTAATACAGTATAATACAATAGCTAGATCTGTTTCTGCAGTCATACTCCTATGGATACATTTCCAAAAAATCTACACAGTAGATAATGAAAAATCCCTGAAGAATTTCCATTTTATTTTATTGTGAGCCATGATTCATTTTAATTGTACTGTTTAATAAGCCAACAAATGGGCCTCTTTAACAAACACAGCTCTGAATCCTAAGCAATGATTTACAAGTCATGGTTACTGTGTTTGCATACCATGCTAAGGTAAAAGCAAACAATCATATAATGATTTACCAGAATATACAAATCTAGAGATTGTATATATGCTTTCCCCCAAGCATGTTACCTTCTCTGTATTATTTCTTATAACTCCTGAACAAAAGATATTAAGCCAACAAAAAAGCAAGCAAACATATCACTCATATCTGTCTGCTATCTTTATTTCTCTTTTTGAACTCTTTTTTTCTTTCTTTATTGTAATTAGAGGGGGAAGGGGGGAAATGTAATCCCTGGCCATTATAAAAACAATCTCATCCTGAATACAAAAATGTAAAGATTCTAAAATTAAAAATGAATAGCGAAGTTCCTTTGTCTTTCCTATACTATAAAGACTGAAACTGACAAAGTAGGAACCAAAATGACAAAATTAGAACCCAAATAGTTTGCCATCTGATTCGCATTAAACAAGGGTACAAAATGTTTAACTGCTTTTGGTACTTCTAATAAGAAATTTGAGTGTGGGTATATCTATTAGCTTCCAGCTAATCAGTCTTTATGAGATTTTTGAGGCCTATTTTTCATGACCTTTTGAACATTTTTTGGTCATTTATTTAGACGATTTGCACATTTATTCCAATGATTCTATTCCTCAGTCTTTAAATTGCCTTTATTAGGGATATTTGGCTAATATACTTCTTCAGATGGAATTCAAATGGATCCAGGCAAATGTAATTTATTCTATTTGGGGTGAAATCATATGGCATCTGTAATGTTTTTAACAACAAGCTTTGGGTTCACCAAAGAAAAACTTTCAGCTTTGTTTCCATCTTACTGAAGGGAATTATCACATAGGTTTACAGAGGTTATCTTGATCTCTAATCGTTACAGAGATTAGAAATTACCAGAGTTGGGACCTTGTAGGTTATCTAGTCCAACCCCCTGCCCAAGAAGGTGACTCTATACCATTTCTGCCAAATGGCAGTCTCTGCCTCTACCTAGGATCGAACTCACAACCTCCTGATTGTGAGGCGAGAGCTCCACCTCTAGGCCACCTCGGTGGCTTTCAAGGTTTGAGCTGATCACAAATTTTTGGAAGACAAAATTCTCACATACAGGGCCAAGGGTATAATTATTTTCTTATTTTAATTTTTGAATCTATTCCATTCCTAATTCACAGCACAAAGAGGTAAATGCTCTATCCCAGAGGTGGCGAACCTTTTTGGCATTGAGTACTGAAATGAGAGCATGCGTGTGCATGCCGGAAACCGGAAGAGCAACTCCCTGGCACACAAGCATGGAGGCACTGAAAACCAGAAGCTTAGCTTCCCAGTGAGCACATGCGTGCCAGCCACCTGGTCTTCCCATTTCTAACGCGCATGCACCAGCTGGCCGGAGCGTGCATGCATGCCAGGGAGCTGCTCTTCCAGTTTCCAGCGCTCCTGTGCATGCAAAGACCAGCTGGAACCTGGAAATGCAACTGTAATGGCTGGCGTGCCTAGAAAGATGGCGCTGCATGCCATTTCCGGCACACATGGCATAGGTTCGCCATCACGGCTCTATCCCATACGTCTGAATATTTCTTAACCCAAGATCTTAATGTTCCCTACTAGTGAGCATAATATGTGAGCATAATATATATGCAATAATAACTTATTATTAAAACTAAGCTAAAATCAGTATGTAAAATTATTTCTGCTTACATTAAAAATGTGTGTAAATACATGTCCATAACATATTCATTCTAATCAAACCTGGAGCTATGTATATCCAAAACTGCACAGGTAATAAGTGTAAACTGCTATGATTTCTCAATCAATCATGTGCATACTTTGTTGAAGGAAAGGAGCATGGGGCTGCTTTCTGGATAACATTAGGTAGTGGAGTCAAGGGTTCTTTTTAAAAGAGATATATTTAAAGATTTTATTTGTCTTTCTGATCCATGTGTCTTGAAACACTGACATAGTATTTAAATAATTGCTTTTTTCTCTAATAGAAAGCTAATTTAAGCCTTTAACAACAGCTTTCGATCAATGTCATTATAGTGTATTAATATTCTTTACTTTTGCACATGTAAATACATCATGAACAGTTGATCAAAATGATTTTGAAAATCAAAATGATTTTCAGAAAATTCTATTTGTTGCACTGCTGTTTAATAATGTTTGGCATATGCATTAAAGACAAAAACATGTAAATAATTCCTAATCTTAGCAGTCCATCCATTATTCAAAATCTCAGTTCTTTTTGTGTTCTTATAGATAGGTCACCATGACAACATCACCCTTCACTTCCTTATCTTAAATAATTAACTCTGCAACCAATTTTACTTTCATCTGTTGGATTATTTGATGTGACACTATTGCATCATGATCCGTACACAAAGTTCAGTATTTAGCTGCAGTGTAATTGGGTGAAGTCCTCTCAAAACTGCACAAGTATTCTTTAAGCAGACAGGTTGATAGGTCATATAGTCAGCGTGGCATTTAAGCCTTAGGCAAGTGAATGGACTAACAGAAGGGTATAGAGCATTTGACTTCTAAAAGACAACCTATACCAGGGTGTCAAACTCACGCCCCGTGGGCTGGATGTGTCACATGCTGGCCCCACCCCCGTCCGGTTTAGCGAAGGAGAAAAAGTTCCGATATATCACATGATGACGACGTGAGTTTGACACCCCTAATCAAATCTCAATTGTTCGCCATTATTTTTTATATACCCCAGCAAGTATTATTGAGCATCCAGAAAATATAAGGCTCCCATTTTAAAATGTTATAGGTGGCAAGAATTTTGAACCATCTGGGTATAAAGAAATTCAAACAATAGAAAGTTTAATCTTGGAAATAATTTGTTTAAAAAGCAATGCATAGAACAGAAAATCAGGGGGACTGTATTATACAGTAATTCCCAAAGTATAAGATAAATAAAAATAGAGGTCTCTTCTTTAAATCATCAACTACCTAAGTGTACACCAGAAACAAATTTAATTTTCAGTCCCAAAGAAGTTTTTACAAAACAGTAAAAAGGCAAAATAATTTCGCTTAAATTGTGTTGTATTCCCATGAAAGGTCCCTGTGGCTTTTCGACATCAATTTGAAAATAGTTTACCACTATCTTTTGTGAATGTTTTTAAACATCACAATCTAGTTTACAATTCTGGAATTTTCCAGTGGTCTTCTGTCCATGTAGTAGTTTAATTAAATTACTTTGATTAATATTTTTCCAATTATCCAAGGTTGGCTATATGCTGCCATCTGTTGTTAGCAAAAAACAAGGCAACTCCACAACCAACCATGGTACTTTTCATGACTATTATCAAGGATTCAGTTTTCAAAGATGAAAGATGAACAAAGGTAACATTGCTTTCAGAAACACATCATTTACAGACTTATTATATTTATTTCTATATAAAATTTGTTTATATGATTTAATAATGTATTAACTATAAATTCTAATCGATTAAATTTTAAAATTTTAAATATATCTTCCTTTTCCTTCGTGAGGTAATATAGCAAGTTCTCATAAATAACCTAGTTATTATATTGTGTAAACTCTTCCTTAAATAAAATAATTGTTCTGACCTAGACTTCCCAAGAACGCACGAAGCCAGCTCCTCGAACCAAAAAAATCCCTTTTATTATAAATACAGAGAATTCCTCTCCAGCAATGTCCTTAATTACAGACCTTTATCAGGCTTGGTAGCAGTTCGAAAGCATGTAAAAATGCAAGTAGGAAAATAGGGACCATCTTTGGTGTTTAGTCATGCCGGCCACATGACCACAGAGATGTCTTTGGACAGCGCTGGCTCTTTGGCTTTGAAACGGAGATGAGCACCGCCCCCTAGAGTCGGAAACGACTAGCATGTATCTGCGAGGGAACCTTTACCTTTTAATTCTATTACGTTTTACAAATAAAACAAACAAACTAATAATTAGGATAAAGGATAAAGAGAATAGATCTAACTTTTATTCAGCAGTCAGGGCCAGGATTGGTTGGCCACCCTGAAATCCTTCCTTAGGATTCAGAAGGGTGAGTATCAGCTTCAAACATCTCCATATCCCCAGGCAAGGATATTGCTGTCTCCTTGCCAGATAAAAAATGTCAGAAATCACAAAGGCATTGGTGAGCTTTACAGAGTGCAAGATCTCACTAGCAATATCTAAACAAAATCTAGAACAGAGTGACCCTTTCAAGTTATATAACTAAAATGATGACAGAGTAATGTTATCTGTGGCATGATTAAATACCCCGTGGAGGATATTATGGAAATTATAACTTTCAAGGTTGAAGCATGAGCTTCTCCTGCAAAACCTTGTTTATTGCATGCACGAAATATGTAGTGAATGTGTATATGCATGTCAGTGTTTTTACTGTAGTTTTCTCAAATAACTTTTAGCATCCCTCTGCTTTAGTTAGAATGTTGGGATCTTACACAATTAATCCCTTCATAAAGGTATTGCGTTGTATTATTTTGTGCTTGCTGGATTGTTTGCCTGGTATTAATACTTGCTTGTCTGAGTGTTAACTACTGAGGAAAACGTGATCTTTTTCTTTCTTTTTTTAGCTTTTTTATTATATCTTTTGAATGGTGTGTAAATATGGTTTTTTCCTATGTGCCTGTTGATGGCTGGTTTGTCGGAATGCCAATCTTACAGGAATTCCAGCATTTTTTGGATTTAGTTTGGTCTAGGATGGCCACAATTTCCCAGCTGAAATTATGTTGGAGTCTGTCCATGTCTTGTGAAATTAATTATGTCTTCTGACTGCTAGTGTTCATGGATGAGCTCTGGTAGCCTTCTGCTTGTCTGTCCAACAAAGTAGCTGTTACAGTCCTTCAACTGTATGTTATACACGACTCATATTTATTTCTTCTTTAACTACTGGGTCTTTTGATTTGCTTAAGATATTTTGGAGGACATTGCTTTGTGTGCTATAGTGATGCTATGTGGTTGTCACAGTCTGTTGATCATTTCTGAGATGCTTGGAATGCAGGGCACTGTTATCTTTTTCATAGCTTAGGTTGGTTGTGCTTCAGTGGGTTGAATGGTCAAGCACTTTTTGATAAATTCTCTTCTTCTGGAACTTTCAAGACTGTTTCAGCTGTATCCCACAGGCAGCATTAACAATTTTTTTTGTTTCAGACAGAGAAGGACATTCCAGGCTTTTGGATATCACAAAAGTCATTGGCCTGTCTTTAGTATAATATTTATTTCAAGCAACTTTATGCAGGGAGTTGCAACTCTACCCTAGTTGAACTGAACTATTTGTAAATAAAGGGATTCCTCAGCAACAACTTTGGGTTCTTTGGAAATATATGAATCATTTTAAAAAGAAATGAAAAAATAGACTTTTGACTGCAATACCATGTTGAAGCACTATGTCTATTCTATTAGTGTTTTAGCCAAACTGCCCAATAATGGACTCTCAATAACTACTAAACTGTCTTAACTATTAAATATGTTAACTATTAAATAAACATATTAAATATGTAAAGGATGGATGCTATGCCAAGATGTATGGATGATAGCCTGAAGTGAACCTGAGATGAACTCAGTACAAGCTAGGTCCAAATTCATAAATGCCTGAAGTTGATTCACACTGAGGTGAAGCTTATTGAACTGGAGGCTGAAGTTACTGTCTAAAAATCCGTAGGTCTGGATTCGTTCCCATGGCTAATCAGGACATAGTATCTCAAATTTAAATGCATTGAAAATACTACCTCCAGGTATATCAGATTCCATGAACATCACCCAGTCATATAGAAAGTTATGGAACTTTTAGCCCAACACATCTGAAGGTATACAGGTTAAGGAAGACTGGTACAGTTCTTTAAAAAACTGTAACTAGCCATATGAATCCAATGATTCTTCAAGATGATGTGACCTAGTCAACAGGGAGAGATTAAGCAGGCTTTAATATTATTGAATACTAGTATATAACTTGGTGTTGCCCGGGTATTTATTTATCCCAATCCTGTATTGGACAGGAATGGTGATATCATGTGGCAACATAGATGTGGAATGGGCTGTCCTCCCTCCTTCCATTAACGTCTCTGCAATAACATCTCCACAATTCCTGAAGAGACGACGGCAAGAGCAATTTCTCCCTGATTTTGGTGACAATTAAATTCACAGATTCACAGATTGACAGAGTTGGAAGGGACCTTGTAGGTCATCTAGTCCAATCCCCTGCCCAAGCAAGATAAATTAGTTTAAAATGTTTTTCCTGTGCCCCCAGAAGCTTCAAGAAATGTCATCTCATATGTGATCTGCATGACGTACGGCGTGTTGGTCTCGTAGTGGTGCAGGCAGGCCCCATTACAAATGCCCCCTTGTGGAGTACTGTGAAGCCATTACCATGGCAAATCCACTGCACTGTAGGCTGTATCTTCACAGAACACCCCCCCCAAAGGTTCAGAACACACACACCAAGGAGTGTTGGGAGTGTCTTTCCCCCAAAATATTTGCTTTACATTGCCAGGAAATTTTACTTCTGTTTTTCAGTGCTTTGCCACCAAATTTTAGTGATCAGTTTTCAGGGATAACTTGAAGGCTTCACAAGTGGAGTTGATGGATCACTTGGACCCATAATCTAACACAGCATTTACTGCTTTAATAAGTAATTGAAGTTCAGGGTCAAAGACAAAGGTTTTTTTCTATTTCAGACTAATTTCTATTGGAGGGGCAAAGACTGAGTCTGGGATATCTGTAGACAAAATTAGTATTCTAACAAAAGGATTTAAATTAATGATAACATCAAGGTGATTTAACTTCACTCTTTGGAAATGTCTAAGATTGAAACCAATATGAAATAAACATGAAATAATAATCCAGTTGAATCTATCAAATATGGATTTCAATTTTTGTAGCAGTTTAAATAATAATTTAAATGATAATAGATCATTGATCCATTCAATACTAAGAATCTTTAAAATTATAAAATGGGAAAAATATATGGAGAAAGCAAATACAGAGTCTCATTTCTGATGAGAAGAAATAACTTCTAATTAGGTTTCCAAAAGCTCCTTTGGTTGGTTATCTCACTGGGAAGTAATGTAGGAGAACTAGTACAGATTTAAATTTCATCTTTATTAATTTTTTAAATGTTAATTTTTAAAAAATCAATGTAAATAATAATGGTAACAAATGAAGTACACCATTTATCAAAAACAAAATGTCATCACAAAACATTTGATGAGCAAAACATCTATATTGCTAGGAAACTCTATAGTATTTGTGTTTGTAAATGGATTAGACTGAAAATGTCTAAAAGCTTCAAGTTGTAGATGCCATAACTAATGACAGTTCTCCTGTATTTCATTATATTATATATTTTAGATATTTAAATTTCAATTGAATATTCCAAGGTTTCACCCCCTCTTTACCTAAAGACACTTGCCTTTATGTACACTATTACATTATATGACTAAACAAGTGATGTGTGAGTGGAACTCATTTTGTGTGGACTTCTACATATGTGGACATTTCTTTTCATCATTACATATGTTTCACATGTAATATTTTCATTATATTTGCAAAAGCAGTGGATAATCTATTTTGCATCAAATACACAAGCTGTTCCCCAAATCACTGCATAAATTATACTATTTCATTAGCTTCAGTGTTGTTTGTCAGAATTCAGAGATAAGCCACCCAGAGACACATGACAATACGATGGGTGGCCTATACATTTAATAAATAAGAATAATAAATAAGAAACTTGGTGCTTTTCAGATTTTTGAATTTCTATTAGCCAAAGCCAGCATGAACAATTGCAAAGGATTATGGGAGCTATAATGCAGAACAACTGCCTGTGTAACAATGCCCTGTTTTTCACTAGTTTAACTTGAAATTGTGGAAATTGATTTGCCATCTCTCTCATGCTACTTAGAAATATGGAGCAGTGGCCAAGAATGTGAGATCTTAAAGGCTATCATTGTACCCCAAGGGTAGCTTAGGTTGGAGTGTAGAGAAAGTCCTGTTGTGTGAACAGCACAAAAGCAGTTCTAGTTCATTCTTAACATCACAAACAGCTGCCTAAGTATGACTGGCCAGAGCAACCTCAGAGTGATCCAATAGCTATTCATCTCAGCCAGACTCTAAAAAGAAGGCTTCATTATATTAGGAATGTGAATCTCTGTGGCATCTGCCAAAAAGAGAACATTTCTTCCTCCATCCCCATCTCTGACAAAATATCCCTCCTCAATTCTGTAATTTCTTGGGGGCTCTCAATAGTTGTTTTTCTTCCTTGAAACAGGGCAGTTTCTCTGAATGACTTTTTTTTTAAAAAGGCCTATTGGTTGAGTGCAGCTGCATCTCAAAGGTACATTGTGGGTGAATTATGAATTTACATGCCTTAACAAATGTGTGGAAACAGGAGGATCTTTTTGCTTTGCCTCCAGAATTGATGTTATTCCTCTGCCAGTGGCACCTAAGGAATGGTTTTGTTCCATTTCCTCTCCTTTATGCAGCCCTATTTATGTTTAGCTCTGGTCTGCTGCCATTGAGCATCATTGTCATTGCAACCAATGCCTCTGGGTTAGCCAAATCCAGCAGCTGTGTATTTAATGCCTGCCCTTGCTAAGGTTTATTTCCTTGACAACACATACTTGGTGGAAGCAACTTCTTTATGTGTGTGTGAACTCTACTTGCAGTAGAGATGAAAGCTGCCATTTGGAGCATCAATATTACTATGAAAATATAGTATTGATTTTTTTTTGAGCTTAGTGAATTCCAAACTACCCACCTCTCTCAAGCTAGTGGTGCCTAAGCCAGCATTTCAAGCAGAATACCTAGGTGGCCCAAAAGGAACCTCTGACCCCTATATCCTGTTCCTTTCTCCGTGCTTTGCTGCCAGTTCCCTTGATAAAAGGAGAGAGTGAGAGATAATTAACAAAAAACATGGCCTCTAGACAATGGAACAACTGGCCTTGGCGAGCAAGAAATTTATCCTGGTTTTCTAGGTGAACTTTCTCCCATCAATCTTTCTTTTAACCTCCATGTTAGTGGAAGCAATAGGAACACCCCGTTCCCCTCCCCTCAGCAAATGCGCTCTTTTGACTGAAAACAAAAAAAGGGATCAGAGAGCGCTGAGGTAAAATCTGGGTGGTATCGTGCTGCAGCACAATGCTGCCACTGTTCTGTTGGCAATGTCTTGTGTTTTACAACAGGGGAGGGGATTGCATGAATAGGCTTATGATGTGAAACAATTCTTCCAATTCAGGCCTACAAACTCATCTTCTGTTCCACATGGTTTTTGAACCACAAAAAATAGGGAAAAGCAAGAAAATGAAGAGACTTTTAAAATCTATTGGGAATAAAATAATTGCATGTTCACAACAATGCTAACAACTTCTTGGGAATGCTTCTTCCTAGCTGAAGATAAAATCTCATTCTTTTGCTTCTGTAGATATTCAGAGAGTTTGGTCTTGCAGGATCTTATCAGAAAAGAGAAAGCACAATCAGCCCTAAATGATAAAATTGCTTGGCTCACTAACTTTTCCCTCTGGAACTGCTGCAATGATTTTTTTTAAAAAAAACCCTTGCCAGTGCTGTCTGGAGAGCACGTGACGGTGCCTATCCACTTCAGGTCCTCTTAAGAGGGTATTATAGAAAGGGAAAATATTTGTGCTCTGAAGATGACACTCTCCATTTTCTTAATAGCTCTCATCTGGTGTTGATAATCATGCTTATGGCACTCCTGTCAGTGGTGTACTGTTTTCCAATTAATGGAGCCTTGGAAAAAGCATCCCTTTTCCTGAAACCAAGACAATTACATTGTATTCACCTACTTGAGATGGGAGAAAGGTGACTATGAGGGCATTGAGCATTGTAAATTACTACTAATACGAGAACAGCAGCAAGCACACCACCCCCATAAATCAGGCGCTTTGGCTTCCATTGGCTTGTGGCATTGAGAAGCTTTGAATGTAAAGAACCAGGAAAGTATTAAATCAGTGACATGTCAGTATTTGCCACCCCAAATTATGACTATAAAAATTGTATTGCAATCACTGAAATATCAAAATGTATTTTAGAAAGTAGCATTTGCCCCTAGTGACCACAACTTTAAACCATAGTTTTAAAAGAACTTTAACAATTTGAAGTTGTGTTCCAATATACCTAGCCACATTTTTTGTATTAACTTTGGTAAACTATAGAGAATAACACTAGATTTCAAATGTTTGAACTGGGCATCAATCCTATAATAAATCTTCACTTAGAAAGATGGTTGCTTTCTATAATATTTGACGAGAGATATTTGACTGTGGATTTTCCTTGACTCTTTCCACCTGCTATATTTAATATATGCTTTATGCAGGTTTTAAAAGATACTATCATTATGTATGGAAAAAAGTAACCTTTTTCAAAATGAGATTGATATTAAAACTTTGGAGAAATTAAGGGAAAGTTTCAACCCTCAGAGATATCCTTGATTTTTTCCAGCATTTAAATATATTTATTGGTATTCTTAAAAAATAATTCAGTGTGCTACCATAACCAGGGAACTATCCAATAGTGTTTAGACTACAAGCTCAAATGGTCAGCTTGAAGGCCTGCACTAGCTAGGAGCTGTCCAGCAGCCACTGTATTGTAGGAGCCGAGTTGTTACAAAATCAGGTATGGGGACTTTCCTATAGAATTGTTGTGCCAGAAATCTTTTGTTTGTGAGGAAACAGTTTTATAATAGACATGTACTCCTGCCTTTTTTTTTTTTTTGTATCTCAACAAGTTTTTCATGTATAGATAACATTATAAATGGAATAGAAGAAAGGAGATTTCAGGCAATCAAGAAGGTGAGCTTCACTGGAGAATTGTTTTGATATGACTATCATTTCTGTTGTTGACATTGCTCCTTATGGAAGGTTGAGAATTAATGTGAGTTTCAGATTAGGTTGTTGCGTACTTTGATATCAAAGCCTAGCATGCCATCTGAAGAATTAGTCTCCAGTTATCCCTAAGCATCATTATTTCTCCAGAGTCTTTAATTATTCTACCAGTAATAGAAATATTTCTACTACACTTCAAAGATGTTTTAATTGTTTTTAGACTCATAGTATTTCTTTATGAGGAGATGTCCAACTTCAACCCATTTCTTGAAAATGCTATATCAATCATTATTCTGTCTGTAACATAGATAACATAGTTCTTACAACCATTCCAGAATTAGTAACAAATTAAGTCAAATATGTTTTGAAAGTCCTTCAATAGAGGAAACAGGCAACTGTTGGTGATATCATGCTCAAAATGCTACATTGGCTTACATAATGTACCCATGTGATGTAGTGGCCCTCTTTTGAGTAGGAATTATTTTATTCATTTTGTTTCTTTCTATTCATTTTCCGAAGACTCATCAGTTTTTGTATACATATATTTTAAAAGCTAACAAGAACCCCACAGATATGGGTAAAAGTAAAGGTAAAGGTTTCCCCTTGCACATACGTGCTAGTCGTTTCCGACTCTAGGGGGCGGTGCTCATCTCCGAT
>JANHFQ010003228.1:7697-28849 GCA_032468035.1 Aparallactus werneri
CCCTTGTGAACCGCCCTGAGTCACATATGAAAAGGTGCGGTATATAAATACTATTATAAATAAATAAATAAATAAATGACATACTTTGTTGCAAATAGTCAAAGTGTGTGGTGTGCATCATCACACAATGCACTCAAATCTTGCCATTTTGTGCTTCTCCTCTCAAAGTTTAAGGTTAGGGTAGGTTTTTTTTCTTACCAGTAAGGAGTAAAACTAAACTTAGTAATTGATTAAGAAGGAGAATTAAGCGAAGAAGGAGATAGTAAACGTGTTCTTTCCACACTGTTTTTAATTAAACTTGCCAAAATTATACACAGAGAATAAAAACTGAGAGTTAAACTTCTAATAAGTCCTTCAATACATAAACAAAAGTCAGACTGAGGTTAGCAGCTTCTTCAAAAATAGAAATAGTATCAATCACCTTTTCCCCATGAATAAATCTATAATGATCAGTTAGCTGCATAAAAATATTCAAAAATATTTTCCCTTGTGGATTGTTTTTGTACTGGAAGTAATAGAGCAAATCCCACGATGTACTGGGAAAAGATAAATCAACAGTGATGGGTAAAGGGAATCATTCAATCAAAGGTCAACAAAGGAAGAAAATGGTAGGAATCTAAGGGAGGATGAGAAGAGATAAAGGCAATGCAGCTATACCGCATCCCCTTTCAGATGTGGAGGAGATGGGACCAGAAAGTTTTGCTGGTGAAGAAACCATAACAGTATGTAATGATTTCCAGCTGTTGAAATAAAAGGCCTATTCTGGGATTCATTAATAGAAGGAAAGGCCTCCAGACCTTTCATGGAGAGCTCAGACAAATGTGATCAATTAAAAGCTGGGGAGAGGCAAAGAAGATTATTTTAACATCTGCTCTGTGTGAAACATAGTTTTTTGTAACAATAGGCTGGGCCCATCAGAACACCACATGTTCACCCCAAAAGAAATTATCCTTAAATATCATCCCACTAGTTGTGATAGAAGCTATTCACATTAACTGGGTATATTTACATTGAGAACATCCCTCTTGGATGTTCTCCAGATGGCAGAGAATCTTTGGTGTGGGCAACAGTTCAGTCCATCAAGACCCCTTTGGCATTCTAAAATGGTATAGTCAAGACCAGCAGTTCTCAACTTTTCCTGGCTTAAATCCTACCAAGCTATCAAAAAAAACCTACCACAATAGAAACAAAAGCTCACTTTTTCTACAAAGAATAAATATGTGTTCATATGGACACAGTTATTATGGTTGGTAACACAATCAGCCAGATATTTAGATTGGATTTGGCATGCCAAATAAGTGCTTCCCAAGGAATTGGGATATGCAGGTGTTGTTTAATAATTATACAATTTAAAGATTTAATTCATGTTTTAGTGACATCTTCAGTGTTCCATGTAGATTACTTCTCAGTTTCACATTTGGTTAGCATATCCAACAACAGAACCAATCTTGTCCCCATCCACTTAAACTAAAAGCAAAGGCCTATGGATTCAACATAGTCAGGTCCTGAATCTCCCCAGGTGAAAGTTGTTGAATGTTTATCCTTTTATTTCAATGGTTTTTACATTGTCAGAACCTAGTGTTATTACAAATTTTAATGTATAGCTAATTAAGCTATGCTATTATATGCTCTGTGTTTTGCTTTGAGTGCAAAATATTAAGTTACAGGTTTTGGAAAATGGCTTATTTACATCTTTATTTGTTCTGTTTTAGAGTTGTTAGTCTTCGATCATGTAACCATCGTAAGTCTGGGAACCAATCATAAATTTACTTTTTCAGGGTTGCCGTTAGTTTGAATAGTCACTAAACAGGGCAGGGTTGGGCTGTAACCAACTACTACTCTTGCCAAAAAAATAATGGTTCAGTAAGATCTGCCCTTTACTATCTTAGACTACAAGGAGATACAACTGAATTTTCTTGCTATGTATGTTCACACACCAGGATTCATAAAGAATCAGAGAGTTCAAAGAGAGTATCAAATCCAAGATACATCCAGGATTTTTCAGTCTAATCAGATATGATAGCCAGCCAGTAAAAACTATACCATTACTGCAAACCAACTGAGTTATGGAAAAAGAAGGAAAACCCCAAATGCCATATGATATATTCAAGAGTAGAGTGATTTCCATGAAGTAAAAAAGACATTTCTCATCTAGATGAAAGGACTCATATTTTAAGCACTTTTTGAAGCCTTGCCAATCGGTCTATTGGGGAACATCTTTCTACAAACAATCCTTATAAAACTCATACACACATAAAATGGAGTATCTTAACTGAGGCAATAATTATGATCAATAGCAGGGGTGTCAAACTCACATCATCACGGCAGTATCACGTGATGTATCTGGACTTTTCCCCCCTTCGCTAAACCAGGCATAGACATGGCCAGCACATGACATATCCAGCCCATGGGCTGGGAGTTTGACAACCCTGATCTACAGGATAGAAGTGAGATTAGGATTCCAAATCATGTGCCAGATTATTCTCCAATCCATCTACCTTGCATGGGAGCAAAGGAAATCCTCACCCCTCTGATCCCAGCTTGTGATTTACAATATGTGCAGTGGGATGAATCAAGGTATCAAGCCTGTTGATTCCCACTGATATAATTCAAGCTCTTCCTCCTAAATCAAAATAGTGCTAAAGTAGCCCTATAAAGAAAAGCTGCAAAGTAGCTCTATAAGAAAAGAAAGTTAAGGTATTTCAGAGAACCTGAAATATCAAAGAGCACTAGTGTTTTGAAAAAGGACACATTATACTATGGAAATACAACTTTTTTTTGTCTTTATTTACATACAGAGACTAAGCAGGTTTGGCTTGGTTCAAAATCTGCCTGCAGGAATACCATGAGGGACCCAAGAATGGAATGTTGATGCAAAGTTGTCTGAAATATTTCAGCGGGGAGTTGGCTAAAGAAACATGTCTTCACTAAGCTTGCTAGATTTATTGCTTACATTTTTTGTATCTTTGTCCAAAGATGAGCTTTCTTTCTTTACTTTTCATAAACACACAATGGCACCTGGTGTTCAGCCAGTTAAAAAAATTATACCTATTGAAGTCCAAGCTTTGTGAGTAGGATTTGACCCAAATATGTTCACAGAAGAAACTGTGATCCAAAAGAAAATCACATTTGAGAAAAGGGAAAGGTGACTTTTTCTAGTTTTCCCTCTACCATTTTCTTATACCACCTCATCCATTTTTCCAGTGGGTTTCTATAGCCTCCAGAATATTTGTGTCTCCCAATGGGAAGGGTCAGCCAAAATAATCTCCCTGTCTCATTTATTTCAAAGGAGTGCTCCAGAAGCAGACTTCCAGTCATAGACCTCAAAAATCAACTATAAAAAAATCCCAAACATGGGGTGGAAAAAATATTTGCTCTCTTGCAACAAAGCAACCATTGCAGTCTTACTAATTGAAAACAGTGTGCCTATAGCTCCATTTTCAATGCCACAGTGAAATTTCTGTAGAAGGGTTCTAAAGGTAAGTTCTGACCAAAAAAAATATCTGTATGCTATCAGTGCATTTAAAACAATATTTGCCCTTGAAGATTGCTTCTGGCTATTTATCAAGTGGCCATTAAAAAAATCTTATCAGGTTTGCACAAAGTGGAACATTTGGTGGCTGGCTGAAGAATTCTAGGAGTTGCTAAACATAAAAGTTGCTGAGCTTGAAAAACACCAGACAAGATCTTCGAAAAGCTGTTTCTTTTAAGATGTTCCAGGTTTAGAACTTGTTTTCAAAGGAAGTCCCTTCAATCAAGATAGTAGGCTTCAAGGTAATCTGGGTGGGGCCCCCAAATCATCGGTAGGTGATTATCAAAAGTAATAGCCTGAAAGTGCTGTTTTCCATGATCATTGATCCAGGCTGTTCCCAGACGACATTCCAACTAGCTATGAAACTCCTGGGCTTGGTCTGTTCAGCTGCCAAGAAATAAACTGCACAATGTCAGTTTTCCAAAACTGACTATAGACATCTTCAGGCTCAGTTCCAGCTTTCAGTAGTTGTCACTTTCCAAGCATTCAATAAAACCTCTTATTAAAAGTGTATTTCGAAAGGTTTTGCATCACCTCCCACTTGGTGGTTCTTCTTTGAGGCATATGGTTTTAATAACTAATGCATTTTATTTATAAGCCAAAACGATGTTGTTAAATCTGAAAGGAATAACAAAAAGCCACTTGTTGAAGTTCATTCTACACATAGAATGACTAACTTCATGAACATTGGACTTGCAAGGGAAAAAAACAGTTTTTCCTCTCAAAACTCTTTTACTTCTCCTTGACCATCATGTTTATTTATAAAAGCAGTGAATTAATCACCTGCACAGTTAAAAGCTTTCTAGAAGATTTAGCAATGGTCTAAAACGGGTGTCAAACCCACGGCCGCGGGCCGGATGTGTCACATGCTGGCCCCGCCCCCACACAGTTTAACGAATGGGGGGAAAAGTCACAAGACGTCCTCAGAACCTGTGGATATCCTAATTGGGCTTTTATCAAATCCACAAAAAGTTCTCCTTCAATAATTATCTGGACCCTTACCAATCGGGCTTCAGGATGGACACAGCAACGAGACGGCATTGGTCGCATTGGTAAATGATCTCTGGCACACGAGAGACAAGAGTTGTTCCTCTGTCCTGGTGCTTTTAGACCTCTCAGCAGCTTTCGATACCATCGACCATGGTATCTTGCTGCGACAGCTCAGAGGGATAGGAGTGGGGAGTACTGTTCTACAGTGGTTCTCCTCCTTCCTTACTGGCCGTACGCAATGGGTGTTGACGGAGGGACAGAAATTGACCCCACGGCCCCTCCTTTGTGGGGTTCCTCAGGGGTCGGTTCTCTCACCCCTCCTGTTCAATATCTACATGAAACCGCTGGGTGAGATCATTCGTGGCTTTGGGGTGGGGTATCATCAGTATGCTGATGATACCCAGTTGTTTATATCCACCCCAGACCACCCCATCACCCTCGAGGTGATGTCCCAGTGCCTGAAGGTAGTTGGGGCCTGGATGGGGAAGAACAGACTTCGTTTGAATCCCGCTAAGTCTGAGTGGCTTTTCGTACCGGCATTCCAGAATCCACAGATAGTTTCATCTTTATCCATAGGGGGAGAAGTGTTACCCCCGGTGGAAAGGGCTCGCAATTTGGGGGTTCTTCTGGACATGACTCTCACATTACATGATCATGTGGGAGCCGTTGCGAAGAAGGGGGCTACTGTAAGTCTAAGTATTGATGGCTGGTTGATTTGAACCAATGTTGCTCGACTTTGGCAACTTTAAGATGTGTGGATTTCATCCGCCAGCATAGTTGGCTGGGGAATTCTGGGAGCTGACATCCACACATCTTAAAGTTGACAGGGCTGAAAAACACCGGCTTAAACCCTTATACCTACGCAAGATACGAGAAAAGCAGTGTAAGTCAGACCCCTCTATTAGTTCTTTTGCCTGCTGTTTTCTTGGTTGTTTCCTGCTGCTTTTATTTTGCAAGATTTATATTATAAATAAACTTTATATTTTATTACACTGGGAACTGCACTATAAAGCTCAGTAGCAAAAGGTCAGAAGACCGATTTGTGGCATCTCCAGGTAGGACTGGACAACGTTCTGCTGCAAATTCTGCAAACTTGCAATTCCAGTCTGGATTTTAAAAATTTGATCTAGAAAGGTCAGTGGTTTCATCTGACCTAAAGCAGCTTCTTAATGATTTAAAATCTCCACCCCCAACACTTAATTAGAGCCAATTTTTGCCTTGCAGCATATTTAGAAGTATTCTAGTAAGTGTAATATGTTCATATAATTTAACCATTCCGTGGATGACAAGATTAAGATCTTCCAACAGAATTCCAATATAATGCATGTTTTGTAATGTTGCTACAGGAACACTGTAGAAAAATCAGTGGTTGTAAGAGAGATGCCAAGAACCAGGACTTTCATGTCCGAGATGTCAGTTATGTTAACCACCAATAACCACTGAGTTTCTCCAAAACCATGAAGTGCAGGGAAAATAATTAAAAGATGGGAAAGATGGGAAGAAGTGATGAGTTTAAACTGCTTTCATTTAATAAATAGTTATAATAGGAAATCAAATGCCAATAAAGTGTAGTCAAGTGTTTAATATGACTTCGGCTAGTTTGAAATAAAGATTGTTATTGAACTTCACCCTGATAAATACGTGAGAGATTTTGGCTGAGTTTGATTCTAGCAGCCCTGCAAAGTTAAGGATTGAAGATTTGCACTCATATCCTTGGGGATCCTTGACAGTAGTTACGTTCTTGATCCAAAGGTACTCCAATCCACTCATCTACCACCATGCACATACATATACATAAGCTATACATTATTATAGATTTATGCATGTTCAATTAAAAAGTCAAAATGGCATCTCATAGGCAGTCCAGGAATCAAGGCACATGTCCTTCCCTGCACATGTCCTTCCCTGATTGATTACTTGTAATATGGCACAGAGCGAAAAGTACTAAAAAATAGCTCACTTCTGTCAGTCAGGTACCTGCTGAAATCTCAGGCTGGCCTGAAGTTTGACTATATTGATGGTATAACTGCACCTCTGATTATTCTCTACGTTAGGACCCTCTTCCATCATGAGTTGAGCTAAGCTGAGCCATCATGAGCTGCATTTAATGAAAATGGGGATGGAAGGGGGGTGGAAGAGCAATCCATGTATTTATGGATTGCCCCTAAGAGATCTTTGAACATGGCGGGGAGGCTGAGAAAGGGAAAAGACCTGCTAACTTTCATTTTCAAAGTTCTCACCTCTAATAATTGCTTTAGAGCAGTGTTTTTCAACCCTGGCCACTTTAAGATGCTGGCTGGGGGATGTTGGGAATCATTGGGAATTGAAGACCACACACCTTAAAGTGGCCAGGATTGGGAAAAAATATTAGTTTCAAGTTTAATTTGGCAGTTGGTTCCTTGTATGCCTCAAGCAGAATAGAGGTCTGCCTTGGTTCTCAAACCTAAGGATTTTCTTCAGTTCTCAAGATTTCTTTTAAAATATTCACGATGACTTTTTAAGCCCCCTTTACCAGCTATAATGGAATGCATAGGTGACCCTGAGAAAAGGGGAGAAAGAAGTAGGAAACAAGTAGAGAAGAGGGGAAGGAGCCCACCATCACTCAACAGCCAAATGAATGAATCTAAGAAAAAACCCACCCTAATGGAACAAGCAATTAAATGGAATTTGTACTTTCAGATTTACAAGAGTCTGTTAGTATAATCTTACAATAAAATAGATTTAGCACATTTAATCGTTATTTCTATCTAGTTTACCTGGAAGGTCTGACTTTCCTGTTGGGTTGTCCAATCTATGCTCATAAGAAATATGATGTCTCCAAGAGCAGAGTTTCTGCATAAACATCTGGATGGTCTTCAATGAGATCCAGATGGTGCCCGCTCTGCTGCTATTTAGAAGAGCTATGAAGATCTGGCTCTTCACCCAATGAGAAGCCTTCAGTGAGAGAGACTGGATCCTTTTACTTTTCTGCCATTAGGTTTTATTGATTTTATTGTAATTTCTTTTATTGTTATGAGCCACCCAGAGTTGTTGACAGGCAACATATTGGTGTGATAAATTATTATTACTAACATTGTCACTTTTCCTTTTGTGCCTTCAAGTCTTAGTGTCCGCCTGGATGAGTCCCTTCAGTGTTCTTGACAAGATTTTCAGAAGTGGTTTGCTCTTGCCTGCTTCCTAGAGCTGAGAGAGAATGACTGACTCAAGGTTTCCCAGATGGCTTTGTACCTAAAGTAGGACTAGAAAGAATAGTCTCTAAGTTTCTAGCCTGGTACTTTAACCATTACAATTTAGATGGCCTGTTGTAGAATTACACTGTCCTTCTCTGATGAGAGATGGCAGTAGTAATGACCGGAACATGGATAATGGTAATAAATCAGATAAGAGTAACAAAAGAAGAATAAAGGATACAAGCAACAGATCATCTAGCATAGGACATGCCATACAGACAGTTCTCAATTTACAACTGTAATTGGGACTGGAAATCCAGTCATAAGTCATTATGGTGGTAAGTCAAAGCACCCCGTAAGATCAAGAATAATTTTCCGGTCTTTTCAGCGTAGTCATTAAGTAAATGCCATGGTCATCAAGCAAACCCATTCATTTGAATGGATGTTTTTAGACAGAATTTGACCCAAAAAAGCCAGAAACTGGCAAAAAACATGGCGAATCATGGTCACATGACTATGGAATACCATAGCAGGTGGTAAAGCTGAGCTGCCTGACATATGGTCATGTGACCATAGGGGGAGCATCATGTCCATTTATCACAGCTGGTGGTGCTTTAAGGGCCACAAAGGGCCATTTCGTGGCAGTCAGGCCTTCACACAGTCTAAAACAATTGGTGATAAGTTGAGGACTACCTTTAATTAGGATAATCAAGCAAGTATTCCAGGCATGTAACAAAGCCAAAGAAGCAGAACATGCACATTTAGACCAATATAATATAATTCTAGTTGCAAGAAGCCTTAGTTTTGTGGCCCAGCGCTGCTCATGAATGATTCCTGATTTCTTGTGGTCATTGTCTTTAGGCCCAAACTCCTAAAAACTCAACTTGCTTCTGGATATTTCTTACTTACTGTACAGTAGTAATGTATTGAATATTGTGTGCCTCCCCATTTATGGTAAAATATTCTTCAGAATTATTCCACACATTTTATTTTTACAGTATTGCCAGGCTTCTGACATGTCTCCATGAAAATATGTGTTGTTTAAATGCAAGGTCAGGCCAGCTTGCGGGTACTCTGAATTATAAAATGTAATGGCAGTATACCAATATCCCAAAGGAAGAGAATATCTTTAGCTCAGGGTTGAACTGTGGAATTCTTGGCGGTCCCTGAGCCTGGTTGTTTGCTTGTAGACGTTTCAATACCCAACTAGACAACTTCATCAGTGCAAGGGAGTGTGCAGTTAGTTGTTCAAAAGAGACAATTAAAAAAAACATCTAAAAGAGAGGATTAAAAAAAACTTCAAAGTAAACAGATTAGAGCACATGCCTTCCAGCACCCCACATTCAGATAAGGAATAATCAACACCAGACAAACAATCAGACAGAAAACAATATTCCAATCAAGTAACCACCAAGGAAGAAACCATATACCCACCAGAACTGGCAGTTTTCAATTTTACAGGATTATACTACTTCCAGAATCTCAGAAACACACGTACAACTAATTTCGAGGCAAACATTTGTTCATGCTGATCAGTTGATTGATTGTTAAGAAGATAAATGATTGCTCCTCTAAAATTTCTTCCATGGCTTGACAAACTTTGTGAAAATGAGAATGTAAGGTGCAATCGGATGCTTCTTTGGCCAGATACCTGAAACTCTGCAATTAACCTAGGTGCCCCTGTGTCCTATAAGAAGGAGCTCTCATACTGCGTATTCTGTGGGTATCACCCACCACCCCAGCTCTTGCAGCCTCTGGCCTGGGAATCAGGGGCATCTTGTATTTCCATCCTTTTAAATAAATAGCTGGTGGCGTCACCCCAGCTGTTGCTGACAACAGGAGAAATGCCAGCCAAGCAGGGGGCACAGGAATAGAAACGCTTAGAGCAATCCCACCCTCCAGAGATATGACGTGCCTGCTCTTGGAGGATGGGCAACGAGGGCTCACCTATCTCACCCACCACTGCGGTGTTCTTCCTTTGCCCAAGGATTACCCTTGCCAGGACAGGGAGCCATTATCCCGAGAAGGAGGATACAATATGGGGATTTCAAAGCACAAAGCGACTTTAAAAAAAAAAAAAAAAAAGTTCTCAAATGCCTTTTGATTTCGTACCTCGCGAGTTGAGTTCAGGTTTCCATGCCAGGTCAGTCATTGCATTTCTGAAAGATTGCCAACCAGAATGTGGAGCAGCAGCAGCATTCTGTTGCGCCAGAGGGTAAGACTAGCCTCAATGGGTAGAGTGAGACACGCAGGGAAGCAGATGTTGGCTAACCTTTAGGAAAAACCTCTAAAGACGAAAGCTGTTCAGTAATAGAACAGACTTTCTTGGGAGGTAGAAGCTCCCTATTCTGGAGCTAGTTCAGCAGAAAGTGGACGCCATCTGATCGTAATGACTTAGCAACCACTTTCTAGCAGCGAGCACGTTTAGGTCATCCTAAAGATCATCTAAACCTGTGTTTCCCAAGACTTTAAGATGTTTGTGGGTTTCAATTCCAGAATTCTCTAGCCAGCCATGGAGGCTGGAGAATTCTGGGAGTTGGTCTGCACATCTTAAAAGTTTCCAAACTTGGAAAACATTGGCTTAGGTGATCGTCAAGATCCCTCCCATCTGATTTTCCCATCCAGCAATCTCCATGCCAGAAATATGATAAGCAAAAAAAGGCCATTGATGTCTGTTTTCCTTCCTGAGTTTAGAACAACCAGCTGCCTTTTCTTTCCAGAGTCAGAGTTCAAATCAGCTCTTCCAAGAACCTGAACACATCTAGGGAGATATTTGAGTTAGAAATGACAGTCGCAGTTCTGTCTTCATAGTTGATTATAGAAATTGTAATTCTACACCTATACTCTATTACAAATTCTGGCTGAAATTCCAACTTAAATCTTTTTAGAGGCTGAAATATCTGAAATCCTTTGATTTGGATTAGAGAAATGCTTGGCGTCTTGATCTATCAGTGGTGTTCTGCTGTGAGGAACAGAAATGGTTTTTGAAATAAAGTTAATTCTCAGTCCTCCCATGGAAGATGCCAAGAAGTCTTACAAGTGTCCCATTTCAGCTCCCTTTCCTAAGTCAGCAGCATTAGCATGTAGTATTATATCTAGGTAAAGGCAATTATCCTGCTTGGGCAGGGGGTTGGACTAGATGACCTACAAGGTGGTCCCTTCCAACTCTGTCAATCTGTGAAATTGTGAAATCAATCTTGACCTAGCATTATTTAATCCTTGTATTTTTAATTGTGCTTGTATTTATTATTTTTTTAATATATTTCTATTTTTATTACATTGTAAGTGGTCAGAGTCACTTTGGACAGCGAGATGGATGGCATATAAATTTAATAAATAAAATTTTTGAAAAAAAAAATATATATATAACATTGGCTTGTGAAAGATAAGTACTATTGTATATCTTTGTGGAACTGGTAGGATTGTGGGTTTTTCCTGATTTTTCATTTATTTGGGTCATGTGGAAAACCCACATTAAGAAGCACATGCTTCTGTAGTGTATGTTGAGAAACACAGGTCTTCTCTTAATGGTAGAGGATGAAAGAGATAAATGCAGAAAGAACAAGAAAATTTGCTCTAGTGATTTGCACTGCTTGCTACACTCAGCTTTTCCGTGCCTGTTCCCAATGTAAGTGCAAACCAACAATACACCATTCCATTCTATCTTAAGCAAGTGATTTTCAGCAGAGACTAAAAAGTTGTGTCATTGGATCATCTCCACACATTTTAGGAATGCCAAGGAGGTGCACTTGATCCCTGGGAATTCAATCTGTAAGGCGGGAAGTCCATCTGTTGTCTTTGAGGTGCACCATATGGCTGGCCCATCTATGCAGGTGTCTTAAATGAGCTCGCCATTGCTCCCTTAGGCTTTCTTTTCTTTGGGAATGACCATAAGGAACAATTTTGCGCATCCATTATTCATCAGCTGTTTTACATGAATCCATCCAATTCTCCTCAGCAGGGGTGTCCAACCTTGGCAACTTTAAGACTTGTGGACGTCAACTGGCTGGCTGAGGAATTCTGGGAGTTGAAGTCCACAAACCTAAGGTTGAATATCCCTGCTCTACACGATAGGAGTTGAAGTCCACTCGCATGGAATTTGCCAAGGTTGGGAAATTCTAGACAGTTAAGAGGCTTTAACAGAATAACAGAACATTTCAATCTCTTCTTAAAAACCTCCACAACTTCTGGAGGCAAGTCATTCCACTGATTTATTGTTCTAACTGTCAGAAAATTCCTCCTTATTTCTAGGTTGCTTCTCTCCTTGATTAGTTTCCACCCATGGCTTCTTGTCCTGCCCTCAGGTGCTTTGGAGAATAGGTTGACCCCCTCTTCCTTGTGGCAGCCCATTAGATTTTGGAACATATCACCCCTAGTTCATCTTTTTATTAAACTAGAGATACCCAATTCTTGCAACCATTCATATGTTTTAGCCTCCAGTCCCTCAATCATCTTTGCTGCTCTGCACTCTTTCTAGAGTCTCAAAATCTTTTTTATATTGTAGTGACCCAAACTGGATGCAATATTCCAAATGTGGCCTTACGAAGGTATTATAAAGTGTTATTAACACCCCACATATTCTGGATTCTATCCCGCTGTTAATGCAGCCTAGGACTGCATTACACTTTTTGGCATCTGTAGCATACTGTTTAAGTGATATTTAAGTGATTGTCCACTAGGTTTCTAAGATCCCTCTCACAATTACTACCACCGTATTAAGCCAGATACCACCTATTCTATACCTGTACATTTAGTTTTTTCTTGTCTAAATGTAAAACTTTACTTTTCTCACTATTGAATTTTATTTTGTCAGATAGGACCCAGTGTTCAAATCTGTCAAGATCCTTTTGTATTTTGAGCCTATTTTCTGTAGGCTTAAAATACAAAATAGAGTAATGGCTATTCCTGCCAGCTTGGTGTCATCTGCAAATTTAATGTGTTCCCCTTCTATCCCCACATCTAAATCATGGATGAAGATACTGGGCCTAAGACAGAGCCTTGGGGCATCCCACTACGTACTTCCCACCAGATAAATGCAGTTCCATTAAGGACTACACATTGAGTGTTGATTGGTTAGCCAGTTACAAATCCACCTGGTGGTGATGCAGTCTAACTCACATTTTTTAATCTTATCAAGTAGTAGGTTGTGGCCGACAATACTTTATCAACTGCCTTGCTGAAATCCAAGTAAAATTATATCTACAGTGTTTCACTGGTCCATTAATTTTGTCACTTTGTCAAAGAGTGCAATAAGATTTGTCTGGCATGATCTGCTTTTGACAAACTAATGTTGGCTTTTATTTATGACTTTGTTTGCCTCTAGGTATTCATAGATTCATTGCTTGATTATCTTTTCCAGAATTTTCCCAGGCATTGATGTCAGGCTGATAGGTCTGCAGTTTCCTGGTTCCATTTTTCCCCTTTTTTGAAGATGGGAACTACACCAGCCCTTTTCCAGTCCTCTGGTTGTTCCCTGGTGCTCCAGGATGTTTGAAAGATATGGTTCAGTGGTTCTAAGATCATTTTGAATCCATATTATAGAAAGCTAAACTGATGGTTGCAGATAACACTGAATTCAGTGGATCCATTTGTGGTGTCACATCATCAACTAGCAGCTTTGTCTGTTCTCTTTTACCAAGTCCGCATTCTGCATTGTTCATATTTACTTTCCAACCTTTCCTTTTAGAAGGGTCAACCAGATATGTCCAAAGAAGCCAAGATGGCAATCTGGACTACATGAGTGAACTTGTGACGCACATAAAAAGAGTGGGCCCTTGTTCACATAGTCTTGATCTCCACCTTCACTTTTACTGTGGCTCAATAGATATGAGTTAAAAAATTACAAAGAAAAAGCAGAGAAACTTCCCATATTTCATGTAATGTGCTTTGTTCCTTGCTAGTTTATAGTTTGAGAACAAGAAGTACAAGAGATGATAGAAAACCAAAAGTTATGAATGCTAATACTTTTATTATGAATTTATAGTAATAGAATCTTGTCTGTCAAAATATGCTTCCCCCCTCCTGTTCTAGTCTCTGTGAAAGTTAGGGAGAGTTAGTTTTCTCAAATTGCATTTCTGCCTGAGATTCAAATTTCTCTTATCTGTCTATTGTCTTCTTTGTGGCTCTTTCTCCTATTCCTCAAGGTTATTCCTATTTCCCATTAGAGGAGGGGACTGTCTTTCTTATTAAACCTAATCATTCCATGGGGGTCTTTGGGGTTGTGATGATTGGGTAGTGGAATGGCCAATCAAAGTAGACATTATAGAAGAAAGAGGAAATTGTGAAATGGGAATGTTTGAGGTGTAAGTGGAAGGAATGGTTTGAGAAAGACTCAGAATCTTGTCTAATATTTTAACTAGGCATATACTTATGACTAAGCACATCGGTAGTCCTCGAATTACAACCAGAATGGAGCCTGACCTTCAATGTCGTAAGTTGTGAGGGTTGTAAAATGGGTTGGTTAGGTGACCACTGGGGGGGGGGCGGGTAACCAATAGAACTTCGGATAATAGGTCCTAAAGTAAGTCTGTCATAATTTTGAACTTTCGCTAAGTGACTGTTGATAAGTTGAGGACTATCTAAAATCTACTTAACCTCCACAACAACCCTGTGAGGTAGGCTAGCTACACCAAGAAAGAGCGCCTGGCCCTAAAATCATCCAAGAAGCTTCTGTGACTTAAGAGGGTACTAGATCCTGCATTTCCCTGTGCTTGACCAATGCAATACACTGACCTCTCCCTTCTGGCCTAGAAAATACGTCCATCTTTCTAGTAGGCAGAGTTAGGAATACATTTAGTGCAAAACTAGGCCCAAACTGAGTGGAATCAAGTGACTCTTGATAAACCATTTCAAGTTACTTAAGAAAGCTCAGTTGTCTTTGTTTAAGTGTTAACCAAGGGCTGTGCTTTCCTATATCTTCTCCACGTTCCCTGGACATAAAGAGATAAAAGGGATGGGGACGAAAGGAGTGTCTAACCAGAACAGGGCTTAGGAGAACAGTAAGGCAAATGCTGTAGATCCCTTTGAGTTCTCATAGACCTCTCTGAATTGATTTAATTTGAAAAGAGCATAAGGAAAAGACAGCTGCAATTAGAAGGGCATTTGCCCTGTGGTGGAGAATCAGTGGAAACCAACAGCAACAAAGACCTCAACGGTTATGGGGCCCAGTTTAACTCTCTGTGTTAAATGGAAGGACCTTGGGCCTACAAATCTCCATTGTCCTTGTCCTCCCACATGCCCTACTTAAGTGCTTAGCGCTAGCAGAAGCATTACCAGTGGAAGATTTATATCAGAGGAACATGGTGCAAGCAAAACAGGGCCTCTGGAGTATTATTTCCCACCCACTCCCATCCTTGCCAGGGTCGAAGTCTCTTTCCTGGCTGGCAGATGGATGCCTCAATTACATCTTCGCCCCACTTGGACAGCTGTTGAAGGAGATTAAATACGGCTCTCATCATGAACTTGTTTCCACTCGCTTCTTTTGATTTGTCTGTTTAATTTTTGCTTTTAAAATATTAAGTAGTGCTGAGTAACTTTACTCCAGCTCCATTTAGAAGGGGATTGTTACAACTCTGCCATGTGAGCCTTGGGGGAGGGGGGAATTGCCTCCCACCTTGTTAGTTTAATGCATGCATCCTGAAGATGCTGTGCCCAGGCACCTTTGCATAATATTTCTAGCTTTTGCCCTGGAGAGAAGCCACAATGGCCCAATTGAGTTGCATTCAGTATAATTTATTTAAAGGAATATTCTCTGCCAGCCGCTCTTTATCAGGCAGCAGATGTGGTGAGAAGGCTAAATACATATATGCACAATAGCAGAAAAATCTCTGTTTTACATTCTGAACTGAACTTTTGGGGAAAATAATCCTCAATTTCATAACGCAGCTGAGCATTCACCAGGAGGAATGATTTGTTCTTTTAAAGCAGGAGTGTCCGACCTTGGTAATTTAAACACCTGTGGACTTCCCAGAATTCCCTAGCCTGCCGCAAGTCTTAAAGTTGTCAAGGGTGGACCCTCTTGCTTTAAACACTGCCAATATAATTTTTAACACTCTTTGACACATTGCATCATCATCACTAATCTGTTGCTGTGGGGGCTTGTGGCACTGCTGCTGTGGGGTTTTGTGGGATGAGTTTTCAGCGAGTTTGATTTTAGAACATGCATTTCATTTTATGTTTTCATGTGCCCCTCGGCTGATGCAACCCATTATTCTCATGATGCGTTCCTTGTGGCTTCTCTGCAGTGCTCCAAATGCGAATGCAGCATCGGAGGTCCCAAGAACAGCTCTCCGAACGACATTTAATTCCAGGTGAGTCTCGTAAAAAGCCAAGAGAATCAGATGGCAAACAGGATTTGGGAGGAGAGGAGTGGATGCCTGGGAAAAATGTTGGCATCAACATCAGAATATTAATGGAATAGAATGCTTTTCTACCACGAAGGGAAAGCTATACCCTTTGAATGTCTGTACACTGTATGTATCCTTGATTTACAACTGGTCACTTAGTAACTATTCAAAGTTATGAGTGGCCTACTTGGGGGCTACTTACAACCAGTATTCAAAGTTACAACAGCCGGGCCCATCCTTCTGGATCAAGTGACTGAATTTCAGGCACTTAGGCACCGGGCTGCATTTGCAATCATTTGCAGCCTTCAACAATTGTGTAATCATGTTTTACAATGGTTTTGCTGAAAACTGTAGTTGCTTCCAGTTTTTGGCAAAACTGCCCCCATAGTGAACCATTGGTTTGCTTAACAATCATGGCATTTGCTTAGCAACTGCCATAAAAAAGGTTGTAAAATCAGATTGATCACATGATCAATCGGTTTTACGACCATCACGAATTAAAGCCGTAATGGGCAATCAGTAACACCACTGCTTGAATTCCTTGATTTCTGGTGGACACCCAAGAGAGGACTTAATTTAACCAATCAGGAGAATGTTCAGTCAAGGCAAGCTTTGAAAAGTTACAATACAACATTTGCTTTGATTTCTGCAATGGAAACACCAAAGTGTATCTCTCCTACCAAGAACCATAACAACAACTTGATCCAAAATGGCTAACAGCATAAATGCTAAATGGATGGAAGAGTCTCCTTTTTGCCATGCATAATAAGGAAGATTTTTTTTTTACAAATGACATTTTAAAAGAGAATCCCCAAAACAATTATTTTTGCCAGATAGCAGATTTTGTAATCAAGTGGAATAAAATACCAATAAAATATTTATAACATAGCCAGTTCAAATAATTTCATAGTTGAGAATACAAAAGTGGATTGGCTGAAAACACGTCAAAAGACTCAGCTAAGGGTTGCGTCCAGGTTTCTCCATTTTGTAGAAGGATTGGGCTACCCTATATATGCTCCTAAACTAGGGGGAAGCATAGTGATTGATGGCCGAATGCTTCCTTCGGGCTCATTAGACATTTTTTTCCTTTTTACCCCTCCAGGGCTCAGCAAATCCCTCCCAACTTTCTCGCAGTCTAGTGGGATACAAGGGCAGGCCAGGGTGAGTATAAATGGGATTTGAGAATTTTAGCAGCATGAAACAATCACAGGAGTTGTCCTAGCATGCTATTTGGACAGTCCACTTTTAAGAGTTGGGCTAGTGGTCAATAAGAATGGCAGCTAAATAGGGATCCATGTTCTGCATTATCCATCATCCATAGCTGCTGGCTTGCCTCAAAATTTACATAAGTTTTTCAAGCTCTGTTCCCTTTCCCACCACCCCATTGTAGTGAACTGGATAGGGCAGACAGACAGAAATTGATATATGCTGATTTAGACCATTGGCCCATCTTGCTAAATATGCTTATTTCAACCTTTTCCAATAGAATGCTTTCCAAATGCAATGAATAATCACCCACAATTCCCACTTAACATGGAATAAGGTGAAACCTTCCAAGGGAAGATGGTTATCCTATAGTATCACTACTCTAAATTGCTATTGTGATCAACAGTGCAATTCCAAAGTCTAGAACAGAGGGAGTAGTATATGATATCTATGGGTTGGAAATACATGTACTTTTACTATGTCCAAAACCTATCTCATTCAGTTACCAAGTGTGTTTCTATTACCTATGATATTAGAACCGAACACCAACTAAACACATGCAATGGTGTTATCCAAAGTTAAAATCCTACACAGAATCCCATCAATTCCATTTCTAAAATGGATAACTGTAGAAATAAATTAAGAGACTCCTGGAGTTGTCTGATGAACCAATATGCCTGCCATGCCTGTTTCATTCATAATGTGGCTTACTGAAATGGGCTACATGTCTAAACAATGGCTAGTGCTTTGTTGAGGAGATCTTATACTTGACTTTTTCATTCCCTTCTCTTGATTGTCCCTGTACAGTGTTTCCAAGCCTTGGCAATATCCGTTTCCAAAGTTGGGAGTGTATTGTAGAGAGTCAGCCACAAGCATAATGAACCCTTCAAGCTAAACAGTCCAAAACTCCGTGATTGATTGAGATACATTAGTGGAAGGGATTTTACAGAGAGACTGAAGAAGCAATTCTAGTGATGACTAGACAGCCCCATGAGCTGTTGGGTTTCAGAGATATTTCCTTACCCAATCCTTAACACCTTCAAAGGCTGACACAAAGCTTGTAATGTTCTGGAAATGTTCTTTAAAAATCAGGCAAATATTCAGACATGTACAATATCTGCCTTGAAAGCAGCCAATGTTGAACAATACAGCACAGTCAAACACCTGGAGTTGACCACAGGGTTTTATGCAGTGGTGGGATTCAATTTTTTCCCCTACCTGTTCTGTGGGCGTGGCTTGGTGGGCGTGACTATGCATTCGGCCAATCAGAGGTGGTATTTGCTGGTTCTCAAATTTATTGCTACTGGTTCTCCGGAACCTGTTGGAACTGGCTGAATACCACCTCTGGTGTCAACATAACCAGGAAATGGAGGCCTTCAAACCCTCGGGATCACAGGCCTGGGCACATAGCCAGATTTTCAAGGCCTGCTAAAACATCAGCAGGGCTGGGGCCATCCTAATCTCTGGAGGGAGAATGTTCCAGAGCAGGAGTTATGGCAGAGAAGGCATCTCTTGTGGTTCCCACCAGTTGACATTCTTTGGCTGAGAAGACAAAGAGAAGCATGTCCATCCTGCCAGATCAGATTGGATGGGTAGAAACAACTGAAAGAAGATAGTCTCTCAAGTAATATGATTTCAAGCCATGAAGGACTTTAAAGCACTTCAAGATTAAACTATCTCCTCTCCCTCTTTCCTCCTCCTCCTCCTCCTTGATCCTCGGAAGGACTCAATAGGTGGATAAAAATGCCAAATGTCAACAACCATAATACTAATTACCCTGTAAGCCGCCCCGAGTCTTCGGAGAGGGGCGGGGTATAAATATAAATAAACTAAACTAAACTAAACTAATTCTTCCATATACTCTGTACGAAAATAGTTTATGGTTTTTATGGCAGAGATATAGGAACCCATGAATCATTTTGAAACTTTCCAATTGTGATTCCGGAAAAACCTATTGTCCCTTTCTTTATTAGCCCAAGAGATTGCATTCAAAGTCTGCAAACAAACACAATCCATTGAAAATTTAGAATACTTCTTCCAAATATATACAAAGCTGTTTCTAAAGTACCTACATGCTCAATGAGCTTTTATCACGTTGTATCTTGCCCTGTTTATTGTGTTCCTAGTTTTTAATGGCATAGCATGTTGCTAATGTACCATCCACTAAAGAGATTATTTATAGTTTAGCCGTAAGCCAAGAATATTTTTATATATTCAACTAACCCTGACTAAGTAAGGAACCTAACAAAGCCAGGCTTTTTAGCACGACTAATACAATTATCCTACTTCTACTCTCTTCTCTGTTAGGGCCTTTATAAACACCTAGCCTGCTTTTTGATATAGAATACTTTCCAACACAATTGAAAATGAAACAGCAAAATGTGACTGCCAGTTCTTCCTAGTAGGAAGTACATTTTGAAATTAATTGCAAATCTCAAAGGTGCCACTCAGAGTCATGCTAACAACTTTGACATTTTTGTGATGCTACAAGCCTATAATTAATTTCTTTAAATGGATCTTGGAGGTGGAAGGATGATAGAAATCTAAGGATTAATAAGAAAGAAGCAGGAGGAGGCAATAAAAACTGGTTGTTTTCCAAACAGTCATGGTAATAAACAATAATATTTAAAAGATTGCACTTCTAAAAGCAGAGGGCTAATTAAGAAATGTGTAGATGTGATGCAATCCATCTTGAGCAACATGTCCTTAAATATGTTATTGGCGTCGATCCACAAATCTTTGTGTGTGTCCATCCTTGGCTGATACGCTATAAGCATAAATCCCTACAATTTTGTGTTTCTAGAATTAATATACCAAATTTGTTGTGGCAGATCCACGAAGCTATAGTTTAACACTTCTCTCTGCAAGTAGAAGATATTAATGCATATTGTAAAATAGGTACATGAATCTAATCTTTAAATACATGATGTCCAAACATAAATTGATTTATTTCCAAACTTGCTAACTAAAATCGTGGAAGAGGCTTTATTCTGTCTGACATAATTTTTGTCTTTTCTGCCCAGTTCCAAGTTTACTTCACTTCCTAAGGTTTTGAGAGACGTTTCAAATGTTTCCATTTGAAAGGTATTTACGTGACCATTGTGAAATGCCCATCTATATATGTCTTAATATTTTAGGATCTTCAAGACTGGAAATTAAAAAAAACCAAATCCTTGAAATCAAGATGTGATCGTGCATTTAGTTCTTTCATATATTTGAATTATTTGTACTAAACTTCTAATCCTTGGTTTAGTAATATAATAAATAAATAAATACAAAGAAAGAAATCTAAATTTTCTCAAAGAAGGCTACAATAAAAACAGCACTGAAATAATCAACATTATCTAAATATTGGAATGGAAATGTAATGGAAAGATTATCTACCATTGAAACAGTTGAAATATCATTCAATTTTTTTAAAAAAATCAAAGGGAGGTAGGATATTCCAGAATAATAACTGGAAAAGAGTGGATGAAGACCACTCTAAGGATATTCTTCACAAATTCCCCAAATTTCAATGGGAATGTCAGCCTTGGAAGCCATATATTCATATTGTTTTGGAAGCTTCAAGGATGCCACAGTTAGCCTGGGAATTTGGGAGGGAGCAGTTGATTAGGCTCAACAACATTCTTTTTGAAGTTCAAGGACATTGCAGCCTGCACCTGGATGGGAGTGTGTGAAGGAATCACTTCCAGCAGAAAGATGTTTTATTGGACCATGTGATGGACTGATGGGTGCAGGGGATGGATCTTTGAATTTGACTTGGGGAAGGGAAAATCCGGCACTCTCAGATTCGGGTTTTCCCAGATATGCCAACATTAATGGTTAAAGGTTAAAGGTTTCCCTTGCACATACGTGCTAGTCATTTCCGACTCTAGGGGGCGGTGCTCATCTCCGTTTCAAAGCCAA